>JAWQFJ010027447.1:2500-40000 GCA_034096865.1 Theodoxus fluviatilis | reverse complement strand
CAAGTGTCCCGGGGATGCTGAGGGAGCGGAGGAGTGCCATCCGCTGGGTTACTGCTTGGTGGATTACCACGACGAGAGATTGGAGGCGCGTGGGCAGGAGCCCCGCACAACTGCCTGTGTAGGCAGTATGTGTTACGTGTCAACCATGCTCGGATAACCATGTTGATTCCAGAGGGAAGTAAGGACAGGAATTGGTAAGAGAGTTGTCTTATACCCGTTAGATCCATGAATGAGATGGAGAGATTGACAGTAACTTTGGCAGAGGCCATCACGTTCTCAGAGCGCGAGTGAGGTAAGAGAGAGACCCCGCAGGAAGTAGCCAGAAAGACGCTATCTGTAACCTCAATCTGGAGGGAGAGACTGCATGGGAAGAAGTCATAGGAACTATCTACTAATCTCGAGTGAGGAGATTGAGTGTTGATATCTCTGAGTAATAAATAACGGTAGTGAAGAGTTCTATCGTTTGGAGTGGAGTGTCGCGTGGTGGTATATTAAGGATCTTTAAAAATCAGTTACTGAGAACTTGTGATGGAATTCCACCTGAGGATTTTCAACAAAACCCTAATTGCCACTCTCCTACAGCAATAAAAATAAATAAATAGGAAAACAACAACAAAATGAGACACTGAGGGTAGGATACAGGTTCACAACAAGTTTAATCAATGACACGAAAAAGCTGAAAGAAAATCCCAACCCGCAAAAAAGGATAAGTCCCCAAAAGAATACAACAACACACCGCAACTCTTCTCACACAAGTTCAATGATGAAGTGACGCGCCCCAAACAGGCGGGGCTTCATGTAACCTCTGGGAAGCGTATCGGGCCTCCTCCAATCACAGCTCTTGCTGCGCGTGGAGGGACGTGGACACTCGATTAGCATACAATAACAAACGCGCTAGCGTTTTTCTCCCTGTCCACTCTTGCAGTGACACAGTCTACCATGGACTCTCTCTCCACTCCAACGATAGAGCTCTACGCACTCTGAGAATATGATGGCTTTGGCCAAAGTTAATGTCAATCTCTCCGCCTCATTCATTAATCTAGTGGATATAAGAAAACTCTCTTACCACTTAGTGTCCTCGTTCCACTCTGGAATCAACACAGTAATCCGAGCACGGTTGACACATAACACACACTGTCTACACAGACAGTTGCACGGGGCCCCCGCCCACGGGCCCTCTAATTCTCTCGTCATGGTAATCCACTGTCGCGCGTGGCCGCTGTCCACACGCCGCCAAATCCATCGTCGCGGTAATCCACCAAGCAGTAGCCTCACGGACGGCACTCCTCCGCTCCCTCAGTATCCCCAGGACACTTGGACTCCAGCCCTCTGGCTGGCCCTCGGGACTGGTCACTCCGATGACCAGTGGCACTCTTCGGTAGGACTCGTTCACCCTCGGCCGCTTCTGGACTGGTCCCCACAGGTCTCCATAGACTCAGCTCCGCAGGAGTGAATACATACACACGACTTAAAATGCAGTAGCCCCCTGACTGACTGACTCACTGCTGCAAACCCAGTTTGCGGTCTTCGGAACCCAGTTCCCTATACACAGGCTAATAAGCATGTATATCAACACACGTGTGTGTGCGTGGTTAAGTGTATGTAGGTGGGTGGGTAGGTGGTCTGAAAAACAGACAAAGACGACTTATCACTACGAGATAAGACAGCAGCCGCTGCACTCTCCACACAAGCCTCTTTCACACACCCCCATTCATGAATGACTGATAGACGCACCCCAGACGTCATCAGAATTAGAACCCAATAACTTGACTCACTCAAAGAGTAATTGAATCTCTCCCCCTTTTCCATTCCCACAGTCATTATTCATTTCACTGGATGATTGAGGAGACACTTAATTCAACTTTACCTCCTGCCGAATAATTTAGTAAAAAATGGCGTTCTCTCACTTACAAAGGTATATACGCGTTCAACCATAGAACCGTAATGAACATACCTCAAGACAGACCGTGGCTTGACAGACTGTTGTTACACTCAGGAGAAACCAGGACCCCCTCGAGTGATAATAGCGCTCAAGCAGACACGCACGTCTCATGAGCCTACGCGACCCAGTCGCCAACACGCCCGGCTTACTCAGACAGCAAGCGTGAATCTGTGTGCCCCTGGCGCCAAACGCCCAAACGATCCATCACCCCAGCTCCAATTAGCCAATTGGAAAATTTGATTCTAACACGTGGGGATGCTAAGGCCTCCGAGATCACTCATGCTTCACTCATGTTTCACTCGTACGCGAACCTCTCGCGCCCTCCCCCCAATCGAATCTCCTGACCCCTCCCCCCCTGGGTTAAATCACTCCCGGCTAGCAACAAGTGAGGGGTCCCTAACTTTGGCTACTATTTTTAGATGCACCCGGTGCATGCCTAGCATTCCAGACAGCGACACTATCTGGTTTCGAACTCTCTGTACAATTTCTCACCCACCCTTGCGCAAAACTTGCGACATGGAGAGAGAGTTAATTGTGGACTGTTTTCACTGCAGGAGTGGACCGGTAGTAAACGCTAGCGCATTTGTTATTTTATGAAAATTGAGTGACGGGCGTCCTTCCACCTGCAGCGAGAGCTGCGATTGGAGGGCGCTTGATCCTCTTCTCAGAAGTTGCTTGAGGCCCCGCCCATTGGGGCGTGTCACTTCATTGCCTGAACTCGTGCGAAGGAAGGATTGTTGTGTACTGTTGTATCCTTTTTGGGACTTATCTTTTATTGTGGGTTGGGATTTTCTTTCAACCTTTGTTTTTATTGATTAAACTATTGTTGTGAAACTGTATCCTACCCTCAGTGTCTCATTTTGTTGTTGTTTTTCCTAATTATTTACTTTTATCGTTGCAGGAGAGTGGCAATTAGGGTTTTGCTGAAAATCCTCAGGTGTAATTTCCATCACAAATTCTCAGTAACAGATATTTAAAGAATGTTATCATACACCCACGCGACAGAGAGAGAGAGAGAGAGAGAGAGAGAGAGAGAGAGAGAGAGAGAGAGAGAGAGAGAGAGAGTGTCGTGTGATGCTCGACAAGTGTGCACTCTTAAGAAGTAGGTCGGGTTCCAATTTTAATGTTTGGTTGCTGTGGGACTAAGGGGGTCTCGGGGGTTAGTACCCCTCGTTCGGTGGGGCGGTGGTTTGAATATGTGCTGACGCAAGTCGCACGTGAATCTCCCATAATGCAATGGGTTAGGGAGAGTCACAAAGGAAAGCGTGGGTTAGGCAGTTTCACTACGTCTGCTGAGACGAGCGGTTGGGGCGGAGAGACACTCTTTGGGGTGCGCGTGTTGCACAGCCATGAGGTCGCCGTTGCTAAGGTTTGACCGCGGGGTCCAAGCCTTGGTCGGTTCTGTGTGAGCCGGGGTTGCAGCTGGTTGCTGTAGAAGTCGTCACACAGCCTGGGTGAGGTACGTACGTGCATATGAGTGCAGACAAGTATGTATTAGCGCGTAAGAGAGTGTGTGCGCGCGCGTCCGTATGCTGTGTGCGTGGGCTAGGTTGTGTAATTGAAGAAACTCTGTAAATTTCCTCTCTTAAAACTCATAAGCTATAAGGATAATCTGAGTCAGCTCGGTAACTTTGGGCAAGGGGAATTTATCTGTTTTCTGTAACTGTGTGGGTTCAGTTTGGTTAATGTAAGAACCCCACGTGTGAGACGTTTTTTCCTCTATTTGAATGCTCTGAGTTTGTGAACAATGGAGGGGAGGGAAAGTGGATTTTTTGGGTTGAACTTGTTGATATGGTGAATCACAAGTAGTGATTATCTGCTTCTTTGGTTGCAGGCTTTCTTCCTTTCCTTTCCTTCTGGTTTTTTCCTTGTTTCTCCCTACTTTGCTTCCTACCCTTTGGGGTCCCTCTCTTGTCCCAGGAGGCTGACTGTCCTATCCCTGCTGGAGAGTGGAAAACCGGTGGAGTCGACGCTGGAAGGAGCGAGACGTGGAGACGTGGTCGTCTGCCAGTCTACAGTCCACGAGGGGTGAGTACTACGTGACGCGGGTCGCTGTGGAGTCGACGTTGGAGGGAGCGAGGCGTGGAGATGCGGCTAGCTACTGGTCTACGGTCCATGTGAAGACGAGGACCAGGCGACGTGGGTCGCCGTGGTGGTGTGGTGGTCAGGCGTGTGCTATACACCTACGTCATGCTTGCGAGGGAGTTTGCAGGGGAGGTTGGACACCTCGTGGTTTCTCAGGAGCCTCAGTCGGAGTACTGATCAACGGTGGTATTCTGGACGTTGCAGGAAACTGACGTTTGGTCAAGGCCGGGTAAGGCGAACGTGTCTCCCTTGTCTTTCAAGTTGGGTTTCTTGTTCAAGTCGTTGACCGTCGTTGTTATAGCGAGAGTGCCCTTTAAGGAATGTTTGACATTGTCTCTGCCTTGGTCGCTTGGCCGTCGCTGCTATAGTGAGAGTGCCTTTAAGAAGCCAGTGACGTCATCTCTATCGTGGTCTTACCGCGTAAGTGCGGGATAGATCTGTCAAGTGGTAACGGTTGGTGTCGTTTGATTAGCGCCGCCTGTCGACGGCATTTTCCTTGGAAGGAGGAAGGGTCGGTGTTCATTGATCTCGTGGAAAATGGGCAGTTTTGAGTCGGAACTTTACTTTAATGTGGTTGTGTCAAGCCCGCGCCTGTTGAAGGCGGTCGCTTGCCTATTTGAAGCCAGTCATTAGAAGATTAACTTTGTGGGTATGGGAGTTTTGTCTGAGTGTGTGAGCGAAGTTTATCATTTCACATTGTCATTCATTGCGGGACTTTTGGAGTTGAGTTTGCTTTATTCCTTGCAATTAAATTTCTTGTTTGAGCATTCTTCTGCTCCAGTGTCCTTATTTGCTTGTTCGTTTATTTATTTGTTTATTTATGTCTCCAGAGAGTGTGGCAATTAGGTTTTGTTGAAAACCTCTGTAGAAATATCAGTGTATTATCATCTTTATACACCAATAACTAACTACTACACGACAGAGAGACAGAGAGAGAGAGAGAGAGATAAAGAGAAAGAGAGAGAGAGAGAGAGAGAGAGAGAGAGAGAGAAAGAGAGAGAGAGAGACAGATAGACGTTCCAATTAGAAAGATGAGCTGGAAGATGAATGATACGTGTTCAAGTGTAATCCTAGTTAATCATAAACATTATAGGAAGAAAAATCCTAACGTGAAGCGCACGGGTTTTAGCGTTTCTGATTATCATCACCATCACTGCTCCTCCAACGAGACGTACACAGACAGCTGGTAGGTGACATTTACAGAGCCGTCACGGCTGCAACCGACGTACCCATTCTTCGGAGGAGCCGTCCCAGAAATTTAAAGGGCGTCTTTAGCTTCGTAGTTTGGGGTTCTGGGAGGTCCTCCATCTTGGGCGGCGCGGTGGCAGGGCGGGCTAACAGGCCTGCTGTGGTTTTGGAGGGCTTCGTCTCCATCTTTTCGGCGTCATTTTGAGGGCCTCGTACTATTGACACAGATTTGCTACTTCACATCAATTTGTCTCACTCTGAGATTTGAAACATGATGCTGAAGTTCTTATACTGACATCAAAATATAAAAAAATATTTTTTAAATGGCTGTGCTATGACTGTAAAGAGTATTTGTTGAAGTAACTGACCGAAGTTGACAAATTTAGCATTTTCATGACGCCCGAGAAAGAGTATCCATTAAATCACACCTCCGTCACTAATTAAGCCCATGAAATTAAGCAGATGAAATTAAGCCTATGAAATTAAGCCCATGGAATTAAGTGTATGTACCGGTGATTAAATCACGCCTCCATCACTTATTAAGCCTATGAAATCAAGCCTATGGAATTCGGGTATGTACCGGTGATTAAATCACACCTCCGTCACTAATTAAGCCTATGAAATTAAGCCTATGGAATTAAGCCTATGGAATTAAGCCTATGGAATTAAGGGCGTGTACCGGTGATTAAATCACGCCTCCGTCACTAATCAAGCCTATGAAATTAAGCCTATGAAATTAAGGGTATCTACCGTGATTAAATCACGCCTCCGTCACTAATTAAACCTATGAAATTACGCTTATGGAATTAAAAGCGTTTACCGGTGATTAAATCACACCTCCGTCACTAATTAAGCCTATGAAATTAAGCCTAAGAAATTAAGCCTAAGAAACTAAGCCTATGAAATCAAGCCTAAGAAATTAAGCATATGAAATTAAGCCTATGGAATTAAGGGCGTGTACCGGTGATTAAATCACGCCTCCGTCACTAATCAAGCCTATGAAATTAAACTTCAAATCAAGCCTATGAAATTAAGGGTATGTACCGGTAATTAAATCACGCCTCCATCACTAATTAAGCCCATTAAATTAAGCTTAAGAAATTAAGCCTATGAAATTAAGCCAATAAAATTAAGGGTATGTACCTGGGAAAACAGTAGAATTTAAAACACTTATCCTAAGCTGTTTTTGGCTTTCACTATGAGTAATCAATCATCAAAATAGAAAGGAAATGATTCCCCTGTGGGTTCGGGATAAGAATGACCCACCACGTCTCCCGAGATGAATAATTAGGGACACCGTGATGTGATTTGCGTTTACTCTATACTGTTCTAGTGACTATCGTGCTCAATGGCCTTACATAGCCTACACAGGATGATAGGCCGTGAAACACTATCCATCCATCCATCGTCACGGTGAGAGATACAGGGGTTATCCTAGCTTGCACCAGGAGAGCCAAAAATACAAAGAGGGCAGTTAAGTTTTCGAAAAGCTTTCTACGCGCACTGCCATTCACAGCAGCACTACGACATCTGGGCATCAGTGACTGACAAGTTTTCGCTTGGCGTAGAGTACTTTCTCTGGGGCCCTGTCACGTGAAGACTTGATGACGCTTGTCGCGCTCATAGCTCAGCCTCACGCACTCGCAAAAGCTCAGCCTCATGCACTCTCCATATCTCAGCTTCAAACCACGACCAAAGTCGCCTCCACCAAAAACACCACCACCACTACCACAATCACAACCAACAAAAGATCACCAACACCACCAAAATCATTAAACAAAAACACCTCCAACAAAACCTCCACCATTACCACAAGCACCTGCAACATAACACCACCACAACAACCACAATCACCTCCAACAAAAACACTACCACCACTTCCACAATCACATTAAACAACAAGAAGGGCAAAGCCCATACGACTCACATGCTTGACCTTGACCTTTATATGACCTTGACCTTCAGGTGACCTTCAAGGTCAAGGTCAAACAACTAAACCTACCAATGACATCATACACTAAGAAATGCTTTACACATTTTTCCTACCAAAATACATGTGACCTTGACCCAAGGTCAAGGTCATCCAAGGTCATGCAACACAAAGCTGATAGGAAGCACAATGGTGCTTATTGACACTTTCTACCATGAGATATGGTCACTTTTAGTGGTTCACTACCCCATTTGGTCACATTTCATAAGGGTCAAAGTGACCTTGACCTTGATGATATGTGACCAAATGTGTCTCACGATGAAAGTATAACATGTGTCCCACATAATTATTAAGTTTGAAACAGTTATCTTCCATAGTTCAGGGTCAAGGTCACTTCAAAATATGTATACAATCCAACTTTGAAGAGCTCCTGTGACCTTGACCTTGAAGCAAGGTCACCCAAACTGGTATCAAAAGATAGAGCTTACTTTGCCCTCTATACCATATATAGGTGAGGTATCCAATCTCAAAAACGTAAGAGAAAATTGTGAAAATGTGAAAAATGACTGTTTTTAGACAACATTTATGGCCCCTGCGACCTTGACCTTGAAGCAAGGACAAGTCACTATGTATGTTTTTTGAGGCCTTGTCATCATACACCAACATGTCAAATTGGGTGTTGATAGACTTAATAGTCTCCGAGAAAAATCCAACATTAAAGTTTTAAACGGATGCCCGGACGCCCAGACGCCCGGACGCCCGGACGGACGACACGGGTGAGTACATAGACTCACTTTTGCTTTGCATGTGAGTCAAAAACACCTCCAACAAAACCACCACCACTACCACAATCACCTCCAACATGAACACCACCACAACAATCACAATCACCACCAACATACACACCACCCCCACTACAAAAATTCACTTCACTTCACTTGTCCCATGGTCTGGACGACCGTTGGGGCACCACCGATGATCTGACTACCAGTTCTCTCCATTCCTCTCGCCTCTCGGACTGTCTCAAGGCTTCGCTGAGCCTCATCATTGTCCACTCTGAGACGTTGTCCTCCCATCTTTTCCTTTGCCTGCCTCTCCTCCTCCCTCCTTTTACTGTGCCTTGTAACACAGTCTTGGCAAGCCCTGACGATCGTGAGACGTGCCCATACCACTTTAGTTTGTGTCTTTTCACAGTGGTCAGTAGTTATTTATGGGGCCCGATGGCTTTCCTGATTCTGTTTTGGACTTCTTTGTTTGTGATGCGGTCCTTGTAGGAGATGCCGAGGAGTCGTCGAAAGCATCTCATTACCAACAACAAAAACACCTCCAACAAAAACATCACCACCATTACCAAACTCAACTCCACCACAACAACAATCACATCCAACAGAACAAGAAGGGCAAAGCCCATACAACTCACATGCTTGACCTTGACCTTTACATGACCGTGACCTTCAGGTAAACAACTACACCTAGCAATGGCATCAGAAATGCTTTACACATTTTCCTACGAAAATAGATGTGGCCTTGACCCAAGGTCAAGGTCATCCAAGGTCATGCAACACAAAGCTGTTAATTCAAGACAAAAGAAGCACAATGTTGCTTATTGGCACATTCTACCATGAGATATATCACTTTATGTGGTTCACTACCCCATTTTGGTCACATTTCATAAGGGTCAAAATGACCTTGACCTTGATGATATGTGACCAAATGTGTCTTATGATGAACGTATATCATGTGTACTACAATTTTATGACGTTTGGAAGAGTTATCTTCCATAGTTCAGGGTGAAGGTCACTTCAAAATATGTATACAATCCAACTTTAAAGAGCTCCTGTGACCTTGACCTTGAAGCAAGGTCACCCAAACTGGTATCAACAGATAGGGCTTACTTTGTCCTACATACCATATATAGGTAAGGTATCCAATCTCAAAAACTTCAGAGAAAGTTGAGAAAATGTGAAAGTTTGCTGTTTTTTAGACAACATTTATGGCCCCTGCGACCTTGACCGTGGAGCAAGGTCAAGTAACTGTGTATGTTTTTTTTACGCCTTGTCATCATACACCATCATGCCAAATTGGGTGTTGATAGACGTAATAGTCTCCAAGAAAAATCCAACGTAAAACTTTTAAACGGACGCCCAGACGCCCGGACGCCCGGACGCCCGGACGCCCTGACGGACGAAACTCGTGAGTACATAGACTCACTTTTGCTTCGCATGTGAGTCAAAAACTACCACCACTACCACACTCACATCCAATAGAAACACTATCATCAATACCACAATCACATCCAGCAACAAGAAGGGCAAAGCCCACACGACTCACATGCTCAGAGGATGTGAAAAATGGCTGTTTTTTAGACAACATTTACTGTCCCTGCCACCTTGACCTTGAAGCAAGGTCAAATCACTATGTATGTTTTTTCACACCTTGTCATCATACACCATCATGCCGAATTGGGTGTTGATAGACTTAATAGTCTCCGAGAAAAATCCAACGTTAAAGGTTTTTTTTACAGACGACAGGACGCCCCGACGCCCAGACGGACGCCTGGACGGACAACAAGGGTGACCTAGTATGAAAGTATAGCATATGTACTACAATGTTATGAAGTTTGGAAGAGTTATCTTCCATAGTTTATGGTCCAGGTCACTTCAAAATATGTACACAATCCAACTTTAAAGAGCTCCTGTGACATTGACCTTGAAGCAAGGTCAATGAAACTGGTATCAAAAGATAGGGATTATTTTGCCCTATATACCATATATAGGCCAAGTATCCAATCTCGAAAACTTTAGAGAAAATTGGGAAAATGTGAAAAATAGCTGTTTTTTAGGCAACATTTACAGCCCCTGCGACCTTGACCTAGAAGCAAGGTCAAGTCACTATGATTGTTTTTTGACGCCTTGTCATCATACACCATCATGCCAAATTGAGTGTTGATTGACTTAATAGTCTCTGAGAAAAATCCAACGTTAAAGTTTTTTTACAGATGCCCGGATGGACGAAAAGGGTGATACATAGAGTCACTTTTACTTCGTATGTAAGTTAAAAACACAATCACCACTACTACAATAACTACTAACAAAAATACCATAACCACTACCACATTCACTTCCAACAGAAACACCACCACTACTACCACAATCATCTCCAACAAAAACACCACTACCACTAACACAATTACCACCAACACAAACACCTCCAACAAAAACACCACCACCACTACCACAATCACCACCAACAGAAACACCTCCAACAGAAACACCACCACCACTACCACAATCACCACCAACAGAAACACCTCAAACACAAACACCACCACCAACAGAAACACCTTCAACAGAAACACCACCACCACTACCACACCCACCACCAAAAGAAACATCTCTAACAAAAACACCACCACCACTACCACAATAACCACCAACAGAAACACCTTCAACAGAAACACCACCACCACTAACACAATCACCACCAACAGAAACACATCCAATAAATACATCATAACACTTACTCAAATAACCTCCAAAAAACACCACAAAAAACACCACCAACAAAAACACCACCAACAAAAATACCACCAACAAAAACACCACCAAAAAGAACACCACCAACAGAAACACATCCAATAAAACATCACCACACTTACTCAAATCACCTCCAAAAATAAAACACCAACAAAAACACCACCAACACAAGAAGGGCAAAGCCAATACAACTCACATGCTCGTCCTTGACCTTTACATGACATTGACCTTCAGGTGACCTTCAAGGTCAAACAACTAAACCTAGCAATGACATCATACACTAAGAACTGCTTTACACATTTTTCCTACCAAAATACATGTGACCTTGACCCAAGGTCAAGATCATTCAAGGTCATGCAATACAAAGCTGTTAATTCAAGATAGGAAGCACAATGGTGCTTATTGGCACTTTCTACCATGAGATATGGTCACTTTTACAGTGGTTCACTACCCCATTCTGGTCACATTTCATAAGGGTCAAAGTGACCTTGACCTTGATGATATGTGACCAAATGTGTTCATGATAAAAGCATAACATGTGCCCCACATAATTATTAAGTTTGAAACATCTTCCATAGTTCAGGGTCAAGGTCACTTCAAAATATGTATACAATCCAACTTTGAAGAGCTCCTGTGACCTTGACGCAAGGTCAACCAAACTGGAATCAAAAGATAGGGCTTACTTTGCCCTATATACCATATATAGATGAGGTATCCAATATAAAAAACTTCAGAGAAAATTGGGAAAATGTAAAAAATGGCTGTTTTGACAACATTTATGGCCCCTGCGACCTTGACCTTGAAGCAAGGTAAAGTCACTATGAATGTTGTTTGACGCCTTGTTATCATACACCATCATGCCAAATTGGGTGTTGATAGACTTAATAGTCTCCGAGAAAAATCCAATGTTAAAGTTTTCTACTGACGCCCGGACACCTCGACGCCCGGCACAGACGAAATGGGTTAGTACATACACTCACTTTTGCTTTGCATGTGAGTCCAACACCACCACTACCACCATTCGAAACACCACATCCACTAGCAAATTGCTACCATCAAAAACACCACAACCACCACCGCCAACACCATAATCACCACCACAAAGACCATCATTATTGCAATCACCACCACCCTGCTACCACCACTATACCAATCACCACCACCCTGCTACCACCACTACCACCACCACTGCAATCACCACCACCCTGCTACCACCACTATACCAATACCCACCACACTGCTTCCACCACTACCACCACTATACCAATCACCATCACACTGCTACCACCACTACCACCACTATACCAATACCCACCACACTGCTACCACCACTACCACCACTATACCAATACCCACCACACTGCTACCACCACTACCACCACTATACCAATCACCACCACACTGCTACCACCACTACCACCACTATACCAATACCCACCACACTGCTACCACCACTATACCAATCACCACCACACTGCTACCACCACTACCACCACTATACCAATACCCACCACACTGCTACCACCACTACCACCACTATACCAATACCCACCACACTGCTACCACCACTACCACCACTATACCAATACCCACCACACTGCTACCACCACTACCACCACTATACCAATAACCACCACACTGCTACCACCACTATCACCACTACCACCACTATACCAATCACCACCACACTGCTACCACCACTACCACAACCACTATACCAATCACTGCTACCACCACTACCACAACCACTATACCAATCACCATCACACTGCTAACACCACTACCACCACAAAACCAATCACCACCACCCTGCTACCACCACTACCACCACTATACCAATCACCACCACCCTGCTACCACCACTACCACCACTATACCAATCACCACCACACTGCTACCACCACTATACCAATCACCGCCACACTGCTACCACCACTATACCTGAATCACCATCACACTGCTACCACCACTACCACCACAATACCAATCACCACCACACTGCTACCACCACTACCACCACCACTGCAATCACCACCACACTGCTACCACCACTATACCAATCACCACCACACTGCTACCACCACAATACCAATAACCACCACCCTGCTACCACCACTATACCAATCACCATCACACTGCTACCACCACTACCACCACAATACCAATCACCATCACACTGCTACCACCACTACCACCACTATACCAATCACCATCACCCTGCTACCACCACTACCACCACCACTGCAATCACCACCACACTGCTACCACAACTACCAGTCCACTATACCAATCACCATCACACTGCTACTACCACTACCACCACTATACCAATAACCACCACACTACTACCACCACTACCACCACTATACCAATCACCATCACCCTGCTACCACCACTACCACCACCACTGCAATCACCACCACACTGCTACAACAACTACCACCACTATACCAATAACCACCACACTGCTACAACAACTACCAGTCCACTATACAAATCACCACCACACTTCTACCACCACTACCACCACTATACCAATCACCACCAAACTGCTACCACCACTTCACTAATCACCACCACACTGCTACCACCACTATACTAATCACACCACACTGCTACCATCACTATACCAATCACCACCACACTGCTACCACCACTATACCAATAACCACCACACTGCTACCACCACTACCACCACTATACCAATCACCACCGCACTGCTACCACCACTATACTAATCACCACCACACTGCTACCACCACTATACCAATCACCACCACACTGCTATCACCACTATACCAATCACCACCACACTGCTACCACCACTACCACCACTATACCAATCACCACCACCCGGCTGCCACCACTACCACCACTATACCAATCACCACCACACTGCTACCACTACTATACCAACCACCACCACACTGCTACCACCACTACCACCACTATACCAATCACCACCACACTGCTACCACCACTATACTAATCACCACCACACTGCTACCCCCACTATACCAACCACCACCACACTGCTACCACCACTACCACCACTATACCAATCACCATCACACTGCTCCCACCACTACTGCAATCACCACCACACTGCTACCACCACTACCACCACTACACCAATCAACATCACACTGCTACCACCACCATACCAATCACCATCACTGTTACCACCACTACCACCACCACACCAACCACCACCACACTGCTACCACCACTACCACCACTATACCAATCACCACCCACCCTGCAACCACCACTACCACCACTATACCAATCACCACCACACTGCTGAAACGACTATACCAATCACCACCACTGTTACGACCACTACCACCACTATACCAACCACCACCACACTGCTACCACCACTACCACCACTATACCAATCACCACCACACTGCTACCACCACTACCACCACTACCACCACTACCACCACTACCACCACTACTGCAGTCACCAGCACCTTGCTACCACCACTACCACCTCCACTGCAATCGCCGTCACACTGCTATTATACCACCACTACTGCAATCACCACCACACTTCTACCACCACTATACCAATCACCATCACACTGCGGCCACTACTATACTAACCACCACCACACTGCTACCACCACTATACTAATCACCACCACACTGCTACCACCACTATACTAATCACCACGACACTGCTACCACCACTATACCAATCACCATCACACTGCTACCACCACTATACTAATCACCACCACACTGCTACCACCACTATACTAATCACCACCACACTGCTACCACCACTATACTATACACCATCACACTACTACCACCACTATACCAATCATCACCACACTGCTACCACTACTATACTAATCACCACCACACAACTACCACCACTATACCAATCACCACCACACTGCTACCACCACTATACTAATCACCACCACGCTGCTACCACTACTATACTAATCACCATCACACTACTACCACCACTATACTAATCACCACCACACTGCTACCTCCACTATACCAATCATCACCACACTGTTACCACTACTATACTAATCACCACCACACTGCTACCACTACTATACTAATCACCACCACACTGCTACCACCACTATACCAATCACCACCACACTGCTACCACCACTATACCAATCACCACCACACTGCTACCACTACTATACTAATCACCATCACACTACTACCACCACTATACCAATCACCACCACACTGCTACCACCACTATACCAATCACCACCACACTGCTACCACTACTATACTAATCACCATCACACTACTACCACCACTATACCAATCACCACCACACTGCTACCACCATTATACTAATCACCACCACACTGCTACCACCACTATACTAATCACCATCACACTGCAACCACCACTATACCAATCACCACCACACTGCTACCACAACTATACCAATCACCACCACACTGCTACCACCACAATACCAATAACCACCACCCTGCTACCACCACTATACCAATCACCATCACACTGCTACCACCACTACCACCACAATACCAATCACCATCACACTGCTACCACCACTACCACCACCACTGCAATCACCACCACACTGCTACCACCACTACCACCACCACTGCAATCACCACCACACTGCTACCACAACTACCAGTCCACTATACCAATAACCACCACACTACTACCACCACTACCACCACTATACCAATCACCACCAAACTGCTACCACCACTACACTAATCACCATCACACTGCTACCACCACTATACTAATCACCACCACACTGCTACCAGCACTATACCAATCACCACCACACTGCTACCACCACTATACCAATAACCACCACACTGCTACCACCACTACCACCACTATACCAATCACCACCGCACTGCTACTACCACTATACTAATCACCACCACACTGCTACCACCACTATACCAATCACCACCACACTGCTATCACCACTATACCAATCACCACCACACTGCTACCACCACTACCACCACTATACCAATCACTACCACCCGTCTACCACCACTACCATCACTATACCAATCACCACCACACTGCTACCACTACTATACCAACCACCACCACACTGCTACCACCACTACCACCACTATACCAATCACCATCACACTGCTCCCACCACTACTGCAATCACCACCACACTGCTACCACCACTACCACCACCACACCAATCAACATCACACTGCTACCACCACCATACCAATCACCACCACTGTTACCACCACTACCACCACCACACCAACCACCACCACACTGCTACCACCACTACCACCACTATACCAATCACCACCCACCCTGCAACCATCACTACCACCACTATACCAATCACCACCACACTGCTGAAACGACTATACCAATCACCACAACTGTTACGACCACTACCACCACTATACCAACCACCACCACACTGCTACCACCACTACCACCACTATACTAATCACCACCACACTGCTACCACCACTACCACCACTACCACCACTACCACCACTACCACCACTACTGCAGTCACCAGCACCTTGCTACCACCACTACCACCTCCACTGCAATCGCCGTCACACTGCTATTATACCACCACTACTGCAATCACCACCACACTTCTACCACCACTATACCAATCACCATCACACTGCGGCCACTACTATACTAACCACCACCACACTGCTACCACCACTATACTAATCACCACCACACTGCTACCACCACTATACTAATCACCACGACACTGCTACCACCACTATACCAATCACCATCACACTGCTACCACCACTATACTAATCACCACCACACTGCTACCACCACTATACTAATCACCACCACACTGCTACCACCACTATACTATACACCATCACACTACTACCACCACTATACCAATCATCACCACACTGCTACCACTACTATACTAATCACCACCACACAACTACCACCACTATACCAATCACCACCACACTGCTACCACCACTATACTAATCACCACCACGCTGCTACCACTACTATACTAATCACCATCACACTACTACCACCACTATACTAATCACCACCACACTGCTACCTCCACTATACCAATCATCACCACACTGTGGACAAGCATTCTCGACGAAGGAGGAGGGGTGGATATTGTCTACATGGACTATCAAAAAGCGTTTGATTCTGTGCCCCACCGACGTCTACTGAAGAAAACGGAGGCCTTTGGCATCAGAGGTAAGGTACTGAAGTGGCTGGAAAACTTTTTGACAGACAGGAAGCAAAAAGTCGTCGTGAACGGCACACAGTCGCAGGAGGCGCAGGTGACCAGCGGGATCCCACAAGGATCTGTAATCGGGCCGATAATGTTCGTCCTCTTCATAAATGACCTTCCCACCATCACAAAGTGCCCAGTCAAAATGTTCGCAGACGATACCAAGCTGTACACCAGGAGTGACGTTGAGGGGGGACCGCAGGACTTACAAACCGACCTTGACAAACTACAGATCTGGTCTGAAGAGTGGCTTCTAAAGTTCCACCCGCAGAAATGCAGTGTTGTGAAGATGGGGTCCAAAAAGACACAAGCGACATACTTCATGAACAGTAAAGATGCTGATGGAAAACCCCAGAGATTGCAGCTTGCGGAGAGTGGTGCAGAAAAGGACCTCGGAGTGATGATTGACAGCACTTTATCCTTCAAGGACCAAGTAGCACATGCAACATCGAAGGCAAACCGTGTCATTGGAGTCATCCGCCGGTCTTTCGACTATCTGACAGAGCAGACCTTCGTCCTGCTGTACAAAAGCTTGGTGAGACCCAGATTGGAGTACGGCCACTGTGTCTGGCAACCACACATGAAAACGCTATGCAGTGACATCGAGGACGTTCAGCGTAGGGCAACCAAACTGCTGTCATCACTCAGAAACAAGACGTACCCAGAGAGACTCCGAGCACTCAAACTCCCAACCCTGGAGCACAGACGCAAGAGAGGAGATATGATAGAGGTGTACAAATACCTCCATGGTTACTACGATGTGCAGAAACCAACGTTCAAGCTGTCCAGCAACACTAAATTGCGTGGAAACTCGCTGAAACTCCATAAAGACAGCTTTCGGCTGAACATCAGGAAGAACTTCTTCTCACAACGTATCATCAAAACCTGGAATAACCTACCAGATGCAGTTGTCACAGCTGCCTCAGTCCATGACTTCAAAGTTGCACTCGACGAACACTGGAAAGATCTCCCCACCCTCTACACACCAGAATGCCAAAATATGCAATAGATCTAGTAGTTAGCCCGCCACGCATTGCAGCAAAGTTAGTTTATCACATGGAACGTCGAACAGGCCTCACAAAAGGCCTCAAACGTCGTAAAAGTCAAGTCAAGTCAAGTCAAGTTACTACTACTATACTAATCACCACCACACTGCTACCACTACTATACTAATCACCACCACACTGCTACCACCACTATACCAATCACCACCACACTGCTACCACCACTATACCAATCACCACCACACTGCTACCACTACTATACTAATCACCATCACACTACTACCACCACTATACCAATCACCACCACACTGCTACCACCACTATACTAATCACCACCACACTGCTACCACCACTATACTAATCACCATCACACTGCAACCACCACTATACCAATCACCACCACACTGCTACCACAACTATACCAATCACCATCACACTGCTACCACCACTATACCAATCACCACCACACTGCTACCACCACTATACCAATCACCACCACACTGCTACCACAACTATACCAATCACCATCACACTGCAACCACCACTATACCAATCACCACCACACTGCTACCACAACTATACTAATCACCATCACACTGCAACCACCACTATACCAATCACCACCACACTACTACCACCACTATACCAATCACCACCACACTGCTACCACCACTATACTAATCACCACCACACTGCTACCACCACTATACTATACACCACCACACTGCTACCACCACTATACCAATCACCACCACACTGCTACCACTACTATACCAATCACCACCACACTGCTACCACTACTATACCAATCACCACCACACTGCTACCACTACTATACTAATCACCATCACACTACTACCACCACTATACCAATCACCACCACACTGCTACCACCACTATACCAATCACCACCACACTGCTACCACTACTATACTAATCACCATCACACTACTACCACCACTATACCAATCACCACCACACTGCTACCACCACTATACTAATCACCACCACACTGCAACCACCACTATACCAATCACCACCACACTGCTACCACCACTATACCAATCATCACCACACTGCTACCACCACTATACTAATCACCACCACACTGCTACCACTACTATACCGATAATCATCACACTGCTACCACCAATATACCAGTCACCACCACACTGCTATCACCACTACCACCACTATACTAATCACCACCACACTGCTACCACCACTATACCAGTCACCACCACACTGCTATCACCACTATACTAATCACCAATACACTACTACCACCACTATACTAATCACCACCACACTTCTTCCACCACTATACCAATCACCACCACACTGCTACCACCACTATACCAATCACCATCACACTGCTACCACCACTACCAGCACTATAGCCATCATCACCACAATGCTACCACCACTATACCAATCTCCACCACACTGCTACCACCACTATACTAATCACCACCACACTGCTACCTCCACTATACCAATCATCACCACACTGTTACCACTACTATACTAATCACCACCACACTGCTACCACTACTATACTAATCACCACCACACTGCTACCACCACTATACCAATCACCACCACACTGCTACCACCACTATACCAATCACCACCACACTGCTACCACTACTATACTAATTACCATCACACTACTACCACCACTTTACCAATCACCACCACACTGCTACCACCACTATACCAATCACCACCACACTGCTACCACTACTATACTAATCACCATCACACTACTACCACCACTATACCAATCACCACCACACTGCTACCACCACTATACTAATCACCACCACACTGCTACCACCACTATACTAATCACCATCACACTGCAACCACCACTATACCAATCACCACCACACTGCTACCACAACTATACCAATCACCATCACACTGCTACCACCACTATACCAATCACCACCACACTGCTACCACCACTATACCAATCACCACCACACTGCTACCACAACTATACCAATCACCATCACACTGCAACCACCACTATACCAATCACCACCACACTGCTACCACAACTATACTAATCACCATCACACTGCAACCACCACTATACCAATCACCACCACACTACTACCACCACTATACCAATCACCACCACACTGCTACCACCACTATACTAATCACCACCACACTGCTACCACCACTATACTAATCACCACCACACTGCAACCACCACTATACCAATCACCACCACACTGCTACCACAACTATACCAATCACCATCACACTGCTACCACCACTACCACCACTATACCAATCACCACCACACTGCTACCACTACTATACCAATCACCACCACACTGCTACCACTACTATACCAATCACCACCACACTGCTACCACTACTATACTAATCACCATCACACTACTACCACCACTATACCAATCACCACCACACTGCTACCACCACTATACCAATCACCACCACACTGCTACCACTACTATACTAATCACCATCACACTACTACCACCACTATACCAATCACCACCACACTGCTACCACCACTATGCCAATCACCACCACACTGCTACCACTACTATACTAATCAACATCACACTACTACCACCACTATACCAATCACCACCACACTGCTACCACCACTATACCAATCACCACCACACTGCTACCACCACTATACCAATCACCACCACACTGCTACCACCACTATACCAATCACCACCACACTGCTACCACCACTATACTAATCACCACCACACTGCTACCACTACTATACCGATAATCATCACACTGCTACCACCAATATACCAGTCACCACCACACTGCTATCACCACTACCACCACTATACTAATCACCACTATGCTGCTACCACCATTATACCAGTCACCACCATACTGCTATCACCACTATACTAATCACCAATACACTACTACCACCACTATACCAATCACCACCACACTGCTACCACCACTATACCAATCACCATCACACTGCTACCACCACTACCAGCACTATAGCAATCATCACCACAATGCTACCACCACTATACCAATCTCCACCACACTGCTACCACCACTATTCTAATCACCACCACACTGCTACCACCACTACCACCACTATACTAATCATCACCACCCTGCTACCACCACAATACTAATCACCACCACACTGCTACCACCACTATACTAATCACCCCCACACTGCTACCACCAATACCACCACTATACCATTCACCACCACATTGCTACCACCACTAAAACCAATCACCACCACCCTTCTACCACCTCTACCACCACTATACCAATCACCACCGCACTGCTACCACCTCTACCACCACTATACCATTCACCATCACCCTGCTACCACCACTAAAACCAATCACCACTACCCTGAGACCACCACTACCACCACAATACCAATCACCACCACACTGCTACCACCGCTACCACCACTATACTAATCACCACCACACTGCTACAACCACTACCACCACTATACTAATCACCACCACCCTGCTACCACCACTACCACTACTATACCAATCACCACCACACTGCTACCACCACTACCACCACTATACCATTCACCAACACAATGCTACTACCACTAAAACCAATCACCACCACCCTGCTACCACCACTACCACCACTATACCAATCACCACCACCCTGCTGCTACCACTACGACCACTATACTAATCACCACTACCCTGCTACCACACCTACCACCACTATACCAATTACCACCACACTGCTACCACCACTACCACCACTACCACCACTATACCAATCACCGCCACCCTACTACCACCACTACCACCACTATACCAATCACCACCATACTGCTACCACCACTATACTAACCACCACCACCCTGCTACCACCACTATACCAATCACCATCACACTGCTACCACCACTATACGAATCACCATCACACAGCTTCCACCACTACCACCACTATACCAATCACCATCACACTGCTACCACCACTATACCAATCACCATCACACAGCTTCCACCACTACCACGACTATACCAATCACCCAAACCCTGCTACCACCACTACCACGACTATACCAATCACCCAAACCCTGCTACCACCACTACCACCAATATACCAATCACCACCACACTGCTACCACCACTATACCAACCACCACCACCCTGCTACCACCACTATGACCACTATACCAATCACCACCACACTGCTACCACCACTATACCAACCACCACCACCCTGCTACCACCACTACCACGACTATACCAATCACCCAAACCCTGCTACAACCACTACCACCACTATACCAGTCACCACCACACTGCTACCACCACTACCACCACTGCAATCACCACCACCCTGCTACCACCACTACCACCACTATACCAATCACCACCAACCTGCTACCACCACTACCACCACTATACCAATCACCACCACCCTGCTACCACCACTACCACCACTACCACCACTACCACCACTATACCAGTCACCACCACACTACTACCACCACTACCACCACTACCACCACTATACCAATCACCACCACCCTGCTACCACCACTACCACCACTATACCAATCACCACCACCCTGCTACCACCACTACCACTACTATACCAATCACCACCACCCTGCTACCACCACTACCACCACTACCACCACTATACCAATCACCACCACCCTGCTACCACCACTACCACCACTATACCAATCACCACCACACTACTACCACCACAACCACCACTATACCAATCACCACCACACTGCTACCACCACTACCACCACTATACCAATCACCACCACACTACTACCACCACTACCACCACTATACCAATCATCACCGCCCTGCTACCACCACTACCACCACTATACCAATCACCACCGCACTTCTACCACCCCCACCACCACTATACCAATCGCCATCACACTGCTACCACCACTACCACCACAATAACAATCACCATCACAATGCTACCAACACTACCACCACTATACCAATCACCATCAAACTACTACTACCACTACCACCACAATACCAATCACCGCCACACTGCTACCACCACTATACCAATCACCATCACAATACTACCACCACTATACCAATCACCTCCACCCTGCTACCACCACTACCCCCACTATACCAAACACCACCACCCTGCTACCACCAGTACCACTACCACAATCAACACCACTGCAAACATCACCACCATTACCAACACTACTGCCAACACCACCACCCTGCTACCACCACTACTGCAATCACCGTCACACTGCTACCACCACTACTGCAAACACCATCACACTGCTACCACAAGTACTGCAATCACCATCACACTGCTACCACCACTAGTGCAATCACCATCACACTGCTACCACCACTACTGCAATCACCATCACACTGCTACCACAAGTACTGCAATCACCATCACACTGCTACCACCACTAGTGCAATCACCATCACACTGCTACCACCACTACTGCAATCACCATCACACTGCTACCACCACTACTGCAATCACCATCACCCTGCTACCACCACTACCACTGCTACTGCAATAACCACCACCCTGCTACCCCCACTACCACCTCTACTGCAATCACCATCACCCTGCTACCACCACTACCACAACTACTGCAGTCCCCATCTCACTGCTACCACCACTACTGCAATCACCATCACACTGCTACCACCACTACTGCAATCACCATCACACTGCTACCACCACTACTGCAATCACCATCACACTGCTCCCACCACTACTGCAATCACCATCACCCTGCTACCACCACTACTGCAATCACCATCACACTGCTACTATCACTACCCCCGTTACTGCAATCGCCATCACACTGCTACCACCACTACTGCAATCATCATCACACTGCTCCCACCACTACTGCAATCACCATCACCCTGCTACCACCACTACCACCACTACTGCAATCACCACCACACTGCTACCACCACTACCACCACTACTGCAATCACCATCACCCTGCTACCACCACTACCACAACTACTGCAATCACCATCACACTGCTACCACCACTACCGCTGCTACTGCAATCACCATCACCCTGCTACTACCACTATCACCACTACTGCAATAACAATCACACTGCTACCACCACTACTGCAATCACCACCGCGCTGCTACTACCACTACCACCATCACAACCAACACTACTGAAAACATCACCACCATTACCACCACTGCTGCCAACACCACCACCCTGCTACCACCACTACTGCAATAACCAGCACCCTGCTACCACCACTACTACCGTTACTGCAATCACCATCACACTGCTACCACCACTACCACCATTACTGAAATAGCCATCACACTGCTCCCACCACTACCACCACTACTGCAATCACTATTACACTGCTACCACCACTACTGCATTCACCATCATGCTGCTCCCACCACTACTGCAATCACCATCACGCTGCTCCCACCACTACCACTACTACTGCAATCACCATCACCCTGCTACCACCACTACTGCAATCACCATCACGCTGCTACCACCACTACTGCAATCACCATTACGCTGCTCCCACCACTACCACTACTACTGCAATCACCATCACACTGCTACTACCACCCCCACCATTACTGCAATCACCATCACCCTGCTACCACCACTACCACTACTACTGCAATCATCATCACGCTGCTCCCACCACTACCACTACTACTGCAATCACCATCACACTGCTACCACCACCCCCACCATTACTGCAATCACCATCACCCTGCTACCACCACTACCACTACTACTGCAATCACCATCACGCTGCTCCCACCACTACTGCAATCACCATCACACTGCTACCACCACTACCACCACTACTGCAATCACCATCACCCTGCTACCACCACTACTGCAATCACCATCACGCTGCTACCACCACTACCACCACTACTGCAATCACCATCACGCTGCTCCCACCACTACCACCACTACTGCAATCACCATCACCCTGCTACCACCACTACTGCAATCACCATCACCCTGCTACCACCACTACTGCAATCACCATCACGCTGCTCCCACCACTACCACCACTACTGCAATCACCATCACACTGCTACCACCACTACTGCAATCACCATCACCCTGCTACCACCACTACCACCACTACTGCAATCACCATCACCCTGATACCACCACTACTGCAATCACCATCACCCTGCTACCACCACTACTGCAATCACCATCACGCTGCTCCCACCACTACCACCACTACTGCAATCACCATCACCCTGCTACCACCACTACTGCAATCACCGTCACGCTGCTACCACCACTACTGCAATCACTATCACCCTGCTACCATTACTACTGCAATCACCATCACACTGCTCCCACCACTACTGCAATCACCGTCACTCTGCTACCACCACTACTGCAATCACCATCACGCTGCTCCCACCACTACCACTACTACTGCAATCACCATCACGCTGCTCCCACCACTACCACTACTACTGCAATCACCATCACGCTGCTCCCACCACTACTGCAGTCACCATCACATTGCTCCCACCACTACCACCACTACTGCAATCACCATCACGCTGCTCCCACCACTACCACTACTACTGCAATCACCATCACCCTGCTACCACCACTACTGCAATCACAATCACGCTGCTACCACCACTACTGCAATCACCATTACGCTGCTCCCACCACTACCACTACTACTGCAATCACCATCACACTGCTACTACCACCCCCACCATTACTGCAATCACCATCACCCTGCTACCACCACTACCACTACTACTGCAATCATCATCACGCTGCTCCCACCACTACCACTACTACTGCAATCACCATCACACTGCTACCACCACCCCCACCATTACTGCAATCACCATCACCCTGCTACCACCACTACCACTACTACTGCAATCACCATCACGCTGCTCCCACCACTACTGCAATCACCATCACACTGCTACCACCACTACCACCACTACTGCAATCACCATCACCCTGCTACCACCACTACTGCAATCACCATCACGCTGCTACCACCACTACCACCACTACTGCAATCACCATCACGCTGCTCCCACCACTACCACCACTACTGCAATCACCATCACCCTGCTACCACCACTACTGCAATCACCATCACCCTGCTACCACCACTACTGCAATCACCATCACGCTGCTCCCACCACTACCACCACTACTGCAATCACCATCACACTGCTACCACCACTACTGCAATCACCATCACCCTGCTACCACCACTACCACCACTACTGCAATCACCATCACCCTGATACCACCACTACTGCAATCACCATCACCCTGCTACCACCACTACTGCAATCACCATCACGCTGCTCCCACCACTACCACCACTACTGCAATCACCATCACCCTGCTACCACCACTACTGCAATCACCGTCACGCTGCTACCACCACTACTGCAATCACTATCACCCTGCTACCATTACTACTGCAATCACCATCACACTGCTCCCACCACTACTGCAATCACCGTCACTCTGCTACCACCACTACTGCAATCACCATCACGCTGCTCCCACCACTACCACTACTACTGCAATCACCATCACGCTGCTCCCACCACTACCACTACTACTGCAATCACCATCACGCTGCTCCCACCACTACTGCAGTCACCATCACATTGCTCCCACCACTACCACCACTACTGCAATCACCATCACCCTGCTACCACCACTACTGCAATCACCATCACCCTGCTCCCACCACTACTGCAATCACCATCACCCTGCTACCACCACTACCACCACTACTGCAATCACCATCACGCTGCTCCCACAACTACCACCACTACCACCACTACTGCAATCACCATCACCCTGCTACCACCACTACTGCAATCACCATCACGCTGCTCCCACCACTACTGCAATCACCATCACACTGCTACCACCACTGCCACCACTACTGCAATCACCATCTCCCTGCTACCACCAGTACTGCAATCACCATCACGCTGCTCCCACCACTACTGCAATCACCATCACCCTGCTACCACCACTACTGCAATCACCATCACCCTGTTACCACCACTACTGCAATCACCAACATGCTGCTCCCACCACTACTGCAATCACCATCACACTGCTACCACCACTACCGCCACTACTGCAATCACCATCACCCTGCTACCACCACTACTGCAATCACCATCACGCTGCTCCCACCACTACTGCAATCATCATCACACTGCTCCCACCACTACCACCACTACTGCAATCACCATCACCCTGCTACCACCACTACCACCACTACTGCAATCACCATCACCCTGCTACCACCACTATCACCACTACTGCAATCACCATCACCCTGCTACCACCACTACTGCAATCACCATCACACTGCTCCCACCACTACTGCAATCACCATCACACTGCTACCACCACTACCACTACTACTGCAATCACCATCACCCTGCTACCACCACTGCTGCAATCACCATCCCACTGCTCCCACCACTACTGCAATCACCATCACCCTGCTACCACCACTACTGCAATCACCATTACACTGCTCCCACCACTACTGCAATCACCATCACACTGCTACCACCACTGCCACCACTACTGCAATCACCATCACCCTGCTACCACCACTACCACCACTACTGCAATCACCATCACCCTGCTACCACCACTACTGCAATCACCATCACAGTGCTACCACCACTACTGCAATCACCATCACCCTGCTCCCACAACTACCACCACTACTGCAATCACCATCACACTGCTACCACCACCCCCACCATTACTGCAATCACCATCACACCACTACCACCAATACTGCAATCACCATCACCCTGCTACCACCAAGACCACCAATATTGCAATCACCATCACACTGCTACCACCACAACCACCACTACTGCAATCACCATCACACTGCTACCACCACAACCACCACTACTGCAATCCCCATCACACTGCTACCACCACAACCACCACTACTGCAATCACCATCACACTGCTACCACCACAACCACCACTACTGCAATCACCATCACACTGCTACCACCACAACCACCACTACTGCAATCACCATCACACTGCTACCACCACTATCACCACTACTGCAATCACCATCACACTGCTATCACCACCACCACCACCACCACCACCACCACCACCACCACCACCACCACCACCACCACCATCTTCACCACAATCACCACTACCCTGCCACCACCACCACAATCACCACCATTAACAACATCTCTACCACTACCATCACTGCCGTAATAACCACCACCCTGCTTCCACAAAATCTAACAGAACAGTGCCTTGTATAAATAATTCAAACAGGACTGCAGTAATCTGATGCTTGAAGCATGTGCAAAAATAAACCCTCACATTTTCCAGAGGTCGCTTCTTCATTTGAGTTCGTTCTGAAACCTGGAAAAAATAAATTAGGGTGTTCATGTTATACATGTAGTCAAAATTCATTGTCTTGGTGATGGTGATAATGCCTTTGACAACACATTAATCAAAACATTATATCTACGGGGACCCAGCTGCTTTTGTTGTGAAGGTTCTAGATTGTACAAGAAGATCGTAGCGCAATCGATGTGTTTACATCGGCCTCTCTTCTAAATTTGGTTACCCAGTTACATACGTGGTCGAGTCGGGCTAAATTTGTCTTGTTGTGTCATGTGAGTCAGTCAATTTCCAGCTTAAGGATGAGAGAGTATTTAACTCCATTCGCGAAAGCTCTGGAACCTGTGTTTAGATATATAAAGCGCAACTAAGCGAGAGAGAGGGAGACACGATCAGCAGATACAACAGAGTTAAGGTGAGAGCTTAACTAGAGGATAAACGAGTCCTCCTTTGTAAGGAGTGAGACTTCTGTGAAACTGCATGTAGAGTGAAGCTGCTATGACGATACTGTTTATTGTCACAGCTGTGTATCGACCAGTGCGTGGATAAAGTTTATCGAAAATGACCACCAGCGTTTGTAACTTCGACTTTCCGGCGCAAGCTATATATAGCGTTCTGGACCACTCTACACCATGGCCGCCTGTTGAGAGGAAGATGATGAATGAAGTTTTACGGCCTTTCAACCTTTGTAGGCTGTGCAGGGCCATTGATCACTAAAGCTGAGGCGATTTCCCATGACTATGATATTCTGGTCAAAGGAAATCGGACAGGAGTTTTTGGTTTTTATAAAGTGATCGCTTTAATGATATGCAACGTCAAATCAATCAGCTCTTGTAATAAATCCCTGTCCTGAATTATGCACGGCCTGCGTTTTTGTCCCAATGTTGATGCTGGCTCTCGAATATTTACAGTGATCACTTCATATAAAGACCAGAAATGCCCTTTGGATTGCCTTCCACTAGCAAATCATACCCCGTGTCCCATTGTTGAACATAGTGTTGTGAAGGTTCTAGAACGTGAGAGTGTGTCGTAGTGTAATCGGGCTGTTCTGTGTTTACATCAGCCTCTTCGCTATGCCACTGTGTGGTCACGTGGTTGAGTTGGGGTAAATTTGTCTCGGCTGTGTCATTTGTGAAGTTTCCTGATCACCGGGTATATTGTACGAGTTTCTGGAAGGCTCTGGAACCTGTGTTAAGGTATATAAAGCACGATAAAGCGAGAGAGAGACACGCGAGGGAGCAGATACCACAGAGATAAGGTGAGAGCTTAACTAGAGGATAAGCGAGTGCCATTGAATCCTCTGTGGCACTGCATGATGAGTGAAATAGATACGACGATACTATCATACTGTTTACTGTCACCACTGTGTATCGACCAGTGCGTGAATAAAGTTTATCGAAAACGACCACCAGCGTTTGTAACTTCAACTTCCCTGCGCAAGCCCCGTACACTAGGACATTGCTAAGTGACGAGTGCAACTGTAGCAAACCAATCTCAGCATTCCTACAGACAGACATGATTTCCCTGTTTCGACAGGCCAATTTAGCATGTTAAGAACAAAAAAAATAATAAGCATCGCAATCACGCTTAACTGAAGTTGCCATGTTGATTAACACTGAATTTCAGCGATATGGAAAACAGCGAGCTTTGGTGCAAAATCGACCTGAGTTATCCCCAAGTTCGAATCGGTCGTGTCTGTTGCCCAACACCAGAGGAGGACATAAGAAATCTAGCTTCATTTATCACTGTTTGCTCCTTCACAGTGACTCATAAACTGTACGATATCTGAGACATGTGAACAAAACTAGAAGGTTTGTAAATGCCAATGAAAATGAAAAAAACAAAAAAAGAAGATTGGGCGTAGTGTCTGTCGCCAGTTTCTAATGACTGCAACGAAAAAATTAGTCTTCTTTTTACCGATCATGCTAAGAGAAAATAACGACTCTGGTTTTATTTTCACACTCGCTGCTTTCAAAATAGCGTGTACACACAATAACACCGCAAGATGTGAAGTAATTCAGTGGAAATTCCCGGTTATTCTGCCGTCTGTTTACAACGACCGCAACCTCTAAGGACCGGAAAGCACTGTCCATGGTAAGTTTGGAATCATTTTCTAGCAATTTTGCAGGTAAGATTAATGTCAATAAACATTCATTGAACTGCTCATTATCCTCTTTTAACCTGCATCACTATCAGAACAGATAGCAGTCGGTGATTTCAAAACTGGACAAAAAAGAATGATTGCTAATTTGAGACAGCCGTTTGAGGGCCAACATCTACGTACAGAGTTTTAACTTAGTATCACTTCCCTCCACACTCACACAAACACTTTTCATTCTGTGAATCTTTCGGCTCCCATGTCTAGGGGTTTTGCTAGTGGAAGGAGGCGATAATTAATTCACTCTCTCTCAATTTACACTGATAACACAACATCAATTTTCATTCACGATTATTGAATTTAATAGAACTCAATAATGACAGAATCACAGTCAACGTAATAAGAATAAACAAGAAGGGCAAAGCCCATACGACTCACACGCTTGACCTTAACCTTTATATGACCTTGACCTTCAGATGACCTTCAAGGCCAAGGTCAAACAACTAAACCTACCAATGACATCATACACTAAGAAATGCTTTACACATTTTTCCTACCAAAATACATGTGACCTTGACCCAAGGTCAAGGTCATCCAAGGTCATGCAACACAAAGCTGTTAATTCAAGACATAGGAAGCACAATGGTGCTTATTTTCACTTTCTACCATGAGATATGGTCACTTTTAGTGGTTCACTACCCCATTTTGGTCTCATTTCATAAGGATCAAAGTGACCTTAACCTTAATGATATGTGACCAAATGTGTCTCATAATGAAGGTATAACATGTGCCCCACATAATTATTAAGTTTGAAAAAGTTATCTTTCATAGTTCAGGGTCAAGGTCACTTCAAAATATGTATACAATCCATCTTTGAAGAGCTCCTGTGACCTTGACCTTCAAGCAAGGTCAACCAAACTGGTATCAAAAGATAGGGCTTATTTTGCCCTTTATACCATATATAGGTCAGGTATCCAATCTCTAAAACGTCAGAGAAAATTGAGAAAATGTGAAAAATGACTGTTTTTAGACAACATTTATGGCCTCTGCGACCTTGACCTTGAAGCAATGACAAGTCACTATGTATGTTTTTTGACGCCTTGTCATCATACACCATCATGCGACATTTGGTATTGATAGACTTAATAGTCTCCGAGAAAAATCCAACGTTAAAGTTTTCGGACGCCCGGACGCCCGGACGGACGAAACGGGTTCGTACATAGACTCACTTTTGCTTCGCATGTGAGTAAAAAAATCCATCAATTCTGTCAGTCTACTCTCTGTGACTAAAAAGGTAGAGGGCTATTCCATGGACCTGAAACCAAAATTGACTCAAGTTACTCACAAGTTCAAGCAGATGGGCGAAAACTGTTCTCGGATCTCCATCGAAGAAAACTTCTGCCCAAAAACGATATCCACTCAGGAATGGGCATTCACAAGCACAATCTCTCTCAAGGCTCTCCCTCGAGACGAGAGGATAAAAGGCCATAGACACAGCGAGTTCACACACTTGCCCAAACAAGCACAAAATTTCCAAGTGCACCACGACAAACTTCTCAGGCGAAAAACTTGATTCAGAGTCTAGGTGAGGCGGGAATTCTTCAAATCGGGAAATGATGGTCGTCTCTGGCACATCTTTCATAGGGCGAGGGGGAAGATTGGAAGACTTTTTCTTAACGTGTTGTCCCATCAAAATGGAGCTGCTTGAAAACACGTCTGCTCTTGTTGATATTCTTTGAGTCAACTGATAAGAAAATTCTCAATGCTCCAGACTGAAGAGTCACTCTCAGCGCATGCGACACCAACCTCAACCAATCAAATCGCGATTGCATCACCTTTAATTGTGTGTACAACCGGTTCAAGCCGCTCTCAAACCACGAAAGTTTAACATGTTCACGCCAAAACTTCATCTAACCAAACAACTTAAACAATATAGAAAATTAAATAATGGTTGAACCATAACACACAGTCTTTTGAATTTTAAGGGGTAGAGCTATGTTTTCAGTCATAGTAGACCAAAAATCAAATCTATTTCAAATTTTATATTGCATTGTGCAAGAAAGTAATGTTACTACCTCAAGAAAACAGTAAGTGCAGTATTTTGCTCACATGTTACACTTCACAAATTTGTTTCCTGTGATACTAAACAAAAACGTCTATGCAAGACGAAAAATGCGTAAAATAGTTTTGATTAAGAAATTTATATAACATTTTTGGCATATAATGTGTGTGTGTGTGTGTGTGTGTTCACTAAAGCGTCTTTATAATTTGCTATGCATTTATGTTTACATTTTTGGTCACATTTGGTTACAAAAAGGATTTGCTTTGGTTTGGCTCTTTTCCAATTACCACAAGGAGTCACATACTTCACCATCACTTTCTACAAAATGTGATCTGTCTTTATATTTTGTGTGTGTGTGCGTGCGTGTGTGTGTGTGTGTGTGTGTGTGTGTGTGTGTGTGTGTGTGTGTGTGTGTGTGTTTGTGTGTGTGTGTGTATGTGTGTGTGTTTGTTTGTTTGTTTAATGCTACGGAAATATGAAACTCATTTATAAAGTATTTTGAAATATATATTTTGTGTTTTAGATTCGGGTGCTTTGTGCTTGAAAAGGGAAGTCGGAAATTTGATACTGTGAAACCTGCCTGCTACAAGATGTTCAGCTTCGTTGAAAAGGGCCTCAGCCTTTTGTATTATATACATATACTTATAGCACGAGGACTGATTCAGTAGCAATCGTCGGCATTTATACCTGTGCTGGTACTGAACTCGGAGGTAACAGATAAAGCCGTTTCGCGATATCCCTTGACCTTCCTTTTTGACTGGTGATGGTTATCTCCCTTCTATGATGAATGATAATCGACCCCAATACTTTTATTAAGTTGTCTCTTCAATTAAGAAAGATGACATCGAATGTGAAATTATTTTAAAGATTCGCAAACCTCTACTTTTTATTTTTTTAAAAGATAATATGCATTTTAACTAAGTCATCAACACACACAACAATCTAAGCTACTCGACCTACTCAGGGGTAATGCTTAATAAGTCTGCTACGCTAGCAAAGGTCACTCACTCACTGCTCAACAACGGATCACGCCAGTAAGTCTGCTATGCTAGCAAAGGTCACCGCTCAGCAATGGAACGCTTGGTAAGTCTGCTACACTAGCAAAGGTCACCGCTCAACAGTAAAACACGTCGGTAAGTCTGCTACCCTAGCAAATGTCACCGCTCAACAAAGGAACGCGGGGTAAGTCTGCTACACTAGCAAAGGTCACCACTCAACAACGGAACGCAGGGTAAATCTGCTACGCTAGCAAAGGCCACCGCTCAACAACGGAACGCACCGGTAAGTCTGCTACGCTAGCAAATATCACTGCTCAGCAAGGTAGCGCGGGAAAAGCCTGGGGAACGCGCCTCTTGTTAGAATACGAGTAAGTCAAGTCTCCACTCCCCTGGTTACTCGCCCAATGCATCGCGTGGGGAGAAGCGGTGACTTTACTCGGTCCCCTGGTTATTCGCCCAATGCATCGCGTGGGGAGAAGCGGTGACTTTACTCGGTCCCCTGGTTATTCGCCCAATGCATCGCGGGGGGAGTAGCGGTGACTATACTCGAGTCCCCTGGTTATTCGCCCAATGCATCGCGTGGGGAGAAGCGGTGACTTTACTCGGGTCTCCTGGTTATTCGCCCAATGCATCGCGTGGGGAGAAGCGGTGACTTTACTCCAGTCCCCTGGTTACTCGCCCAATGCATCGCGTGGGGAGAAGCGGTGACTTTACTCGGGTCTCCTGGTTACTCGCCCAATGCATCGCGTGGGGAGAAGCGGTGACTTTACTCGAGTCCCCTGGTTACTCGCCCAATGCATCGCGTGGGGAGAAGCGGTGACTTTACTCGAGTCCCCTGGTTACTCGCCCAATGCAACGCGTTGGGAGAAGCGGTGACTTTACTCGAGTCCCCTGGTTACTCGCCCAATGCATCGCGTGGGGAGAAGCGGTGACTTTACTCGGGTCTCCTGGTTACTCGCCCAATGCATCGCGTGGGGAGAAGCGGTGACTTTACTCGAGTCCCCTGGTTACTCGCCCAATGCATCGCGTGGGGAGAGGCGGTGACTTTACTCGAGTCCCCTGGTTACTCGCCCAATGCATCGCGTGGGGAGAAGCGGTGACTTTACTCGGGTCTCCTGGTTACTCGCCCAATGCATCGCGGGTGGAGAAGCGGTGACTTTACTCGGTCCCCTGGGTATTCGCCCAATGCATCGCGTGGGGAGAAGCGGTGACTTTACTCGGTCCCCTGGTTGTTGGCCCAATGCATCGCGTGGGGAGAAGCGGTGACTTTACTCGGTCCCCTGGTTACTCGCCCAATGCATCGCGTGGGGAGAAGCGGTGACTTTACTCGGTCCCCTGGTTATTCGCCCAATGCATCGCGTGGGGAGAAGCGGTGACTTTACTCGGTCCCCTGGTTACTCGCCCAATGCATCGCGTGGGGAGAAGCGGTGACTTTACTCGAGTCCCCTGGTTACTCGCCCAATGCATCGCGTGGGGAGAAGTGGTGACTTTACTCGAGTCCCCTGGTTACTCGCCCAATGCAACGCGTGGGGAGAAGTGGTGACTTTACTCGGGTCCCCTGGTTGTTGGCCCAATGCATCGCGTGGGGAGAAGCGGTGACTTTACTCGAGTCCCCTGGTTATTCGCCCAATGCAACGCGTGGGGAGAAGCGGTGACTTTACTCGGGTCCCCTGGTTGTTGGCCCAATGCATCGCGTGGGGAGAAGCGGTGACTTTACTCGAGTCCCCTGGTTATTCGCCCAATGCATCGCGTGGGGAGAAGCGGTGACTTTACTCGGTCCCCTGGTTACTCGCCCAATGCATCGCGTGGGGAGAAGCGGTGACTTTACTCGGTCCCCTGGTTATTCGCCCAATGCATCGCGTGGGGAGAAGCGGTGACTTTACTCGGTCCCCTGGTTATTCGCCCAATGCATCGCGTGGGGAGAAGCGGTGACTTTACTCGGTCCCCTGGTTACTCGCCCAATGCATCGCGTGGGGAGAAGCGGTGGCTTTACTCGGTCCCCTGGTTATTCGCCCAATGCATCGCGTGGGGAGAAGCGGTGACTTTAATCGGTCCCCTGGTTGTTGGCCCAATGCATCACGTGGGGAGAAGCGGTGACTTTACTCGGTCCCCTGGTTGTTGGCCCAATGCATCGCGTGGGGAGAAGCGGTGACTTTACTCGGTCCCCTGGTTGTTGGCCCAATGCATCGCGTGGGGAGAAGCGGTGACTTTACTCGGGTCCCCTGGTTACTCGCCCAATGCATCGCGTGGGGAGAAGCGGTGACTTTACTCGGGTCCCCTGGTTACTCGCCCAATGCATCGCGTGGGGAGAAGCGGTGACTTTACTCGGGTCCCCTGGTTACTCGCCCAATGCAACGCGGGGGGGAAGCGGTCACTTTACTCGATCCCCTGGTTATTTGCCCAATGCATCGCGTGGGGAGAAGCGGTGACTTTACTCGGTCCCCTGGTTACTCGCCCAATGCATCGCGTGGGGAGAAGCGGTGACTTTACTCGGTCCCCTGGTTACTCACCCAATGCATCGCGTGGGGAGAAGCGGTGACTTTACTATGTCCCCTGGATATTCGCCAATCATCGCCTGGGGAAGCGGTGACTTTACTCGGTCCCCTGGTTACTCACCCAATGCATCGCGTGGGGAGAAGCGGTGACTTTACTCGAGTCTCCTGGTTACTCGCCCAATGCATCACGTGGGGAGAAGCGGTGACTTTACTCGGGTCCCCTGGTTGTTGGCCCAATGCATCGCGTGGGGAGAAGCGGTGACTTTACTCGGGTCCCCTGGTTGTTGGCCCAATGCATCGCGTGGGGAGAAGCGGTGACTTTACTCGGGTCCCCTGGTTACTCGCCCAATGCATCGCGTGGGGAGTGAAGCGTGTGACTTTACTCGGTCCCTGGTTATTCGCCCAATGCATCGCGTGGGGAGAAAGCGGTGACTTTACTCGGTCCCCTGGTTACTCGCCCAATGCATCGCGTGGGGAGAAGCGGTGACTTTACTTGGTCCCCTGGTTACTCACCCAATGCATCAGCGGGGAGAAGCGGTGACTATTCTCGTCCCCTGGTTATTCGCCCAATGCATCGCGTGGTGGAGAAGCGGTGACTTACTACTCGGTCCCCTGGTTACTCACCCAATGCATTCGCGTGGGGAGAAGCGGTGACTTAACGCGAGTCGCCGGGACTACTACCTCGCCCATGCATCGTGGGGAGCCAGCGTGACATTTGACTCGTGACCCCAATGGTTGGTTGGCCAAATGCTCGCGTGGGGGAGAAAAGTCGGTGGACTTTACCTCGAGGTCCCCCCTGGTCAGTTGCGCCCAATTGGCATTCGGGCGCGGGGGAGAAGGGGGGCGGGACATTTACCCGGGGGGTTCCCCCCTGGTGGTTGGCCCCAATGCATCGCGTGGCGGACGTCCTCGCCGGATGTGCCTCAACTTTCGTCGGTCCCTGGGGGAGGCGCCCAAGGCAGCGCGTGGGGAGAAAGCGGTGACTTTGACGTCGAGTTCCCTGGTTATTCGCCCGAGGCATCGCGTGGGGAGAGCGTGCCTTTTACTCGTCCCCTGGCATGTTGGCCAAATGCATCGCGTGGGGAGGGAAAGCGGGTACTTGTTACTTTTTACTCGGTCCCCTGGGTTACTCGGGTCCACATGGCATAATCGCGTGGGGGGGGAAGAAGAAGGCGTGTCGACTTTTAACTCGGGTCCCCCCCCCCCCTGGTGACTCCAGGCCACAATGGGGGGCATCGCGTGGGGAGAAGCGGTGACTTTACTCGGTCCCCTGGTTATTCGCCCAATGCATCGCGTGGGGAGAAGCGGTGACTTTACTCGGTCCCCTGGTTATTCACCCAATGCATCGCGTGGGGAGAAGCGGTGACTTTACTCGAGTCCCCTGGTTGTTGGCCCAATGCAATGCGTGGGGAGAAGCGGTGACTTTACTCGGGTCCCCTAG
>JAWQFJ010027446.1:25000-27462 GCA_034096865.1 Theodoxus fluviatilis | reverse complement strand
CTGTCCTGTGTATTCTCTGCTGTCCTGTCTTCTCTGCTGTCCTGTCTTCTCTGCTGTCCTGTGTCCTCTCTGCTGTCCTGTGTCCTCTCTGCTGTCCTGTGTCTTCTCTGCTGTCCTGTGTCTTCTCTGCTGTCCTGTGTCTTCTCTGCTGTCCTGTGTCCTCTCTGCTGTCCTGTGTCTTCTCTGCTGCCCTGTGTCTTCTCTGCTGTCCTGTGTCTTCTCTGCTGTCCTGTCTTCTCTGCTGTCATGTGTCCTCGTTCCTGTCCTGTGTCTTCTCTGCTGTCCTGTGTATTCTCTGCCGTTCTGTCTTCTCTGCTGTCCTGTCTTCTCTGCTGTCCGGTGTCTTCTCTGCTGTCCTGTGTCCTCGTTGCTGTCCTGTGTCTTCTCTGCTGTCCTGTGTTCTCTCTGCTGTCCTGTCTTCTCTGCTGTCATGTGTCCTCGTTGCTGTCCTGTGTCATCTCTGCTGTCCTGTCTTCTCTGCTGTCATGTGTCCTCGGTCCTGTCCAGTGTCTTCTCTGCTGTCCTGTGTATTCTCTGCTGTTCTGTCTTCTCTGCTGTCCTGTCTTCTCTGCTGTCCTGTGTCTTCTCTTCTGTCCTGTGTCCTCGTTGCTGTCCTGGGTTTTCTCTGCTGTCCTGTGTCCTCTCTGCTGTACTGTCTTCTCTGCTGTCATGTGTCCTCGTTGCTGTCCTGTGTATTCTCTGCTGTCATGTCTTCTCCGCTGTCCTGTGTTCTCTCTGCTGTCCTGTGTCTTCTCTGCTGTCATGTCTTCTCCGCTGTCCTGTGTCCTCTCTGCTGTCATGTGTCTTCTCTGCCTTCATGCCTTCTCCGCTGTCCTGTGTCCTCTCTGCTGTCCTGTGTCTTCTCTGCTGTCATGTCTTCTCCGCTGTCCTGTGTCCTCTCTGCTGTCCTGTGTCCTCTCTGCTGTCCTGTGGCCTCTCTACCGCTCGTCCGTCTGTCTATTCCTCTCCTTACACCTGTGCGTGTATGTCTACCCATCTGTCCGTTCCGTGTTTATGCGTCTGTGTGTGTGTGTGTGTGTATGTGTGTGTGTGTGTGTGTGTGTGTGTGTGTGTTTGTGTAAACGTGTGTTCGTGTGCGTGTGTGAGTGTGTGTGTGTATGTATGAGTGTGTGTGTGTATGTGTTTGCAAGTGTTTGTGTGAGTGAGTGTCTGTGTGTATGATTGTGTGCGCGCGCTTGCATGTGTGTGTTCGCGGGTGTGTGTGCGTGCGTGTGTGCGTGCGATCGTGTGTATATATATGTGTGTGTGCGTGCGCGCGCGCTCGTGTATGCGTATTGTGTGTGAAACGTGTATGAAAGTTGTGTGATACGTGTGTAAAGTGTGTATATACATGAGTGAATGGATTGTGTGCGTGTGGGTGTGTTCCAGTGTGTGTGTGTGTGTTTTTGTGCGCGCGCGTGCGTGCGTGTTTATGTGTGTGAGTGTATATTCGTGAGCGTGTATATATTTGTGTGAGTGGCTGTGTGTGTCATTAACTCATAATCCAGTACATGTTAACGCTATCAGGCATATACACACACAAACACGTTTGTAAACGGCAGAAGTATATAGGAGTTTAGTAATCATTGGGTGGACACAATGCACAACAACTGTATGACGTTATCAAGTTTATGCCCCCCTTCTTCTCTTATTAAGCGCTCTTCATAAATGTGTCAGCCGAATACTGGAACTCAAAAGTTACCATCTAATCTGAAATGTAAGTCAAGGAGAGAAACTAACAAATCGATGATGGCTAGATATTCCTTCATTTCCTTTTTTCGCTCTTCAGATGGATACCAAATGCTTCTTCATATTAGTTCAAATTCTACTGACATCTCTACGTGAAAGTGAGAGTGGTAAGTACGAACGTAAACACACACACACGCGCACACACACCATTCTCAGCTGCACCCCACCCCCATGTTTAAGTAGGAACGCAAGCATACCCGCACAGAAATGCGAAGAAGCAAGGAGAAACATACATGCTCCTTCGCGAATCGTAAAAGGCGAATAACTTTGGAACCTGTGACTTGATTTGCGTTTACTCAAAAGCCTGTTCTTAATTGGGAAACAATATTGGCTAATATTCACCAAGTCTTGGCAAAATACTTATTAGCTAACATTCGGCAAAAATTCAGCAACTATTGCGCCAAGTCTTGACAAATCTTTAAGTTTTTAATAGCTTGAGGAAAACCCAGCCAAGATCTCGCAAACAAAGGACGTGTGCAATATGGCATCGATTGGCATTAAGCCAATACCGTAAGTGTGCAACTATTCAGCGAATATATAATCCGTCCCGGCAAATTTTGACCGATAACTTGGCCAGTATTTGCCAAGACTTGGCAAACACCAGTTAAGAACCGGCTGAAACTGTTCTAGTGGTCATCGTGCTTAATGGTATTACATAGCCTACAAAGGCTGATAGGCTGTAAACACTATCCATCCATCGTCTGCTTTGCATG
>JAWQFJ010027446.1:12500-20000 GCA_034096865.1 Theodoxus fluviatilis | reverse complement strand
TTGTATGTAATCTACCTTTTGAATAAAGTTTACAGCCACATTCAAGGGAGTTATTTTGGATTTGTATTATACTTCTGCTGATATGCATAAGGGGCGTTGAAACTTATAAAACATTTGTTGCATGAGTCTTTTCAACATTGGGAGGGGGGGGGGGGGAGTATGACTCATACGTACATTATGTCGGATCTCCTTCCAGCCCTGCCCACTGGTCCCCTGACGTGTGGTTCTGGACGTGCCACCAGCCCTGCCTCCCTCTCCTGCTCTGCTCTCAACCCTGGAGTCCCACCTGCAACATTCTCCATTGTGGTAAGTTCTCACTGCCATATCATATTCTTTTTCCCTGCTTCGAACGGAAAACTCACAACGAGTAGGGGCCTACTGCGGTACGTTGTCAGAAAACAAGTATGCAACCGAAGCAGTGTGTACCTACATTTAGTCTTTATATTTTATCTTTTAAAATATAATTTGAGATCATTGTGAATTTACCAGTGATGATATACTAATGCTCATTTGGAAAGTTTTAGCATTACTTTACATCGAACACGAATAAATGTAACATTAGGTGTCTGTGCATAAGGAAATCATATTGAAAAGAGGCTTGTGTTAACATGATACATACAAATATTCAAAATATGAATATATTGTAATCTGTTCGTTTCAATAATTTCTCCATCTACTTACCCTGAAAGTAAACACATTAACCTTTCCGCCAGGTGCACGTACATACAGGCGCTGATGTAAGCTCTAGATGGGCGTGAACCTTGAACTCAAATGTCACGCTCTCCTATTTGTTATTCATAAGGAAGGGACGCTACTATGTTAACATATATATCGTCTGGCATTTTCAGAAAACAATTAAGTGTTTTCATAAACTTTCCGTGTTTTTTTAATGAAGAAAATTAACCGTCGATGCAATAGTTTCTTGCGTCAAGATGGAGATAAGGTGCATCAGAACAATGCTTCAGAATATGACTCAGATCATTAGAAAAAGTTAATCATCATATTTAACTTGATAAAAATTTGAAGTTGATGTTGACTAGCCCAGCAATATAAACATTGAATAATTTCAAGCTGTTCTTTTTCTGTTCTACCTCTAACACAAGAGAATTAACTAAAAGAGGAACAGAGGGGTGGTTAATTTTTCTTCCTTCGCTCTATTTTTTTCTCTCTCTATCTCTCTATCTCTCTCCATGTCTCTCTCTCTGTCTCTCTGTTTCTCTCTATCTGTCTCTCTATATGTCTCTCTCTGTCTGTCTCTCTCTCTCTCTGTCTCTCTCTCTCTGTCTCTTTCTCTCTCTGTCTCTCTCTGTGTGTCTCTGTCTCTCTCTCTCTCTCTCTCTGTCTCTGTCTCTCTGTCTCTCTGTCTCTCTGTCTCTGTCTCTCTGTCTCTCTCTGTCTGTCTCTGTCTGTCTGTCTGTCTGTCTGTCTGTCTGTCTGTCTGTCTGTCTGTCTGTCTGTCTGTCTGTCTGTCTGTCTGTCTGTCTGTCTGTCTGTCTGTCTGTCTGTCTGTCTGTCTGTCTGTCTGTCTGTCTCTGTCTCTGTCTCTGTCTCTCTCTCTCTCTCTCTCTCTCTCTCTCTCTCTCTCTGCATGGCTGCTAAGACTGATGATGGATGGTCGACTATCGATCATCAGATCGACAGCTTCACGTTCGCTGCTACAAAGCAGCTGGTGTACAGTTTGTTTGGTAGAAATCCTGTACCAAAAGAGCGCATCCCGTTGTTTATCAAATGTAGGACAATGAAAGCATTCATCAGAAAACGAACTGCCATGTGAAAATATATCTTGGCAGTTCATGACATAGCACAAATAGTGCAGATTATAGTCTTCTCGCAGTGTAAACCTTACTCTTTGATGAAGCAGTCAATAAGCGTTATCACAACAACAGACAACAACGAGGAGCCCTAATGGGCTTGATGTCTCCCGCAGTTTGATTTTCAAGATACCTCCAGATGACTCATAAGCGCTGCTTGAGGCAGGCTGTGCGAGTGCTGCTGGAGTAGGCCCCAAAAGCACGAAGTCCACAGCCATCTAGCTAATGAGGGAGCTCTCGATGCAATGCAACGGTTGTATGCGTTTCTCAAGAGGCGGATCAGATGCAGAAAGAAAGTGACGAGAGCGGTGATGATGGGTATGACGATGACAGTGACGATATGATTATTTTTGAGTTGTATTGTATCGAAATGACATTCTTACTTACAGTGAAATCTATTATCGATTCACAATGGGAAGATGATGGTCATTGAGCGTAAAAATATCAAAACTCTAATACTGGTAATAACCGAATTCAGAAAACGAAATCCATCACTCACTCACTCACTTATCCTCTGAGCTCCCATTGGAGCATAAGACGCCGACATAGCTCCTTCACCCAGGCCTGTCTTGGGCTAGCTACATTAGTTCTTGCCAAGTCTTTGCTTCCCGTCTTTAGGCATTTCCTGCTCCACTGTTCGCCGCCATGTCCCGGGTAGTCTCTCTCTTGCGCTTCCCAGGTGGGGCCTATGTTAGTGCAACGTGAGATGGCGGTGTCTCGTTATGCGAAGAACATATCCAAGGCATGCCCAGACCTACACTTTAATTCTTGGATGATATTGATGTTTGTTCACTCCGAAATCTTTTGTTTGGAGATTATTTTACCCAAAGAATGCGTAGTATTTTTCGTAGGCATCTGCCTCCAAAACTCCTTAGTCTGCTATCGATTCTCCCGTTCATTCTCCAGGTCTTACGGCATAAAGCAAAACAGAGCGTACGTTGGAGCGGTACATCTTCAGCTTTAGTGAAGTGGGGAGTGATGTTGATTTCCACACATTTATCAACCTTTCGAATGCCTGCCGCAACCCAGATATTTAAAATCCTTCATTTCCTTTAGGTCCTCCCCTCTAACTGTGGCTACCTGTATTGCCCTGGTATTCGCTTTCATGACTTTGATCCTTAATGGTTTGATTTTGAGGCATATGGTGCTTGATGTCCTATCTACCACTTCGGTCTCCTCTCGGATGTTTCTGTGTAGCACTGGCTACACCATCAGGATCGCTGGAGTTCGTGTTCAGTATCTTGAAGGGTAGTTGTGTGAGGACGTCTGCCATGCCATACTGATGGAATGAATGAGCCCGGCTTCCCTGTCACGTTGATCTTGCCGTTGGGATTTTTATTACCACCACCACCACTGGTTACTCCAGTATCTACTGGGCTCTTGGCCTGGCAGATTGACTTGTAAGCCAACCGAAAACCGTTATTTGTCTTTTGTTTGGAGCCACAGCTTAATTTTGGATTGCTTCCTGTCTGTCACGATTTATGGGTTTCCAATCTGAATCATTGCTTCAGGGATGGATTCCCTTTGATCATTAAGGGGATAGATACAGGCGGCGACTTCTCAGCAAGGGTCTACGAAAAGATCTACTGCTGCTAGAGATGCCTCCTCTGAGCATTTGAATGCAATGCGAAGTTAGTCGTCAGACGATAAACTCTAATTATGGACAATTTCGTCTCATAGGATCATTTCTTTTTTATCTTCTGGCATTCCTCTAAGTGTGTGGTGCGTTAGAACAATATTTTCTAGTGGCTGTCTTCCCGAACGCCGTTTTGGCCACACCCTGTGGCGTCCTGAATGACTGGAGGTTCGTCTGGACGTTCCACTCGCATGGCGCTGGGCTGCGTTGACTTCCGACGCCAGGAGACGAAAGCCACTGGTTCTGCCTTCTCGAGTCACGGTCTGGGTAGGCCTAGGATTCTGAGTGTAGACGTTTGGTTCCCAGTGAAGGTGGAGCATCGTCAGTCACATTTGGTAGGTCTTGCATTGGGAAAGCATTGCTGCCAGCATGAGAGCGAGGTTTTTTCATGGTATGTTGGTTAGTGGGGCGCTGCTTGTCTCGTCTACGTACTCTGCTCGGCTACTGTCAAATTGTTTGTCATCATGTCTCTCATCTCGTTGGCGTTTCGATGTATTTCAATTCACATGAGTGGAAGTATCCTTGCACGCAGACACAAGCAGGCGCGCTAGCGAGCATGCAAAGGTGCTTACAATCGCTCTCGCCCGTGTACCTGCTCACTCATAGCCAATAATTCATCCGCTTTTTCATCCATCATCATCCTTTCATTCATCAATCAATTCATCCATTCCTACATCTTACCATCCATCCATCAATTCGCTGATCTAACCACTCATCAATTCATCCATTTATCTGTTGATCCACATCCTTTTATAAGCTTATGAGTATCGAAATAGTATATGTCTTCTTTCAGAACTCCAACAACGCCAGTGCAGGCAACGGGATTGGCAATGTGGCGGGGACAGTGACCAGAGGTGGAAATGCCTCCTGCTCTGTCACATGGCCAGCTTTCCCCAGCTACCCCCTCAGCATCAGCCCTGTCCTCTGTGACGTGCAAGGTTGGCAGTTGTGTTATCATTCCTACTTTCTATCAGAGCTGCGTTGTAAAGACGCGAGGTCCTGCGAGGCATAGGCCGATGTCAACATGTGTCAAGAATCGCATATCTCCCTCCTCTACTGGAACGCTGCGGTCTTTGTGTTTTCTGGGACTGATGCAGGCACACCCGCACAGCCAGCCTCAAACAGCATTTACATTGCCTTTACCTCTGTTTTCACCATGTTCACACCGGCCTAATCCTCGCAGGATTCTAGTGTAAGATACGCGCCCCTGCTTTGGCTTTGCTAATGTTTGAGCGCGCTTAGTTTATACCTCCATGTCTTTATGGAGATCTACCAAATTCAATTAACACAATATCCTTATGTTTTCCTTTTTAAATATTAAGGCAGATTCAATAGTGACTTTTGGCACACACGCTGACTAAGATAGTTTTGTGTTTTTCTGGATGTTTTGGTCGAAAATGTGCAACTTCATACATAGTTAAGTTTCAATGTCCAAATTCCATTTTGTTTCAATTCAAAATCACTCAAAATAAATATGCCCAAGCCATGACATGATCCTACTTCGGTTAAAAGTTAAATAAATATATTTGCATGCAAAAGTTTTCATGTTAACGCGCGTGCCTGGATTCGCGCCCACACATTTGCACATATGTTCGTGTGAGTACACAATGTTGACGCCTAAATCTAAATGACAAAAGTTATGAGGTGAGATGGAACTGGGAAATATTGCTTACGGTTTGAATTCAGGTTTAAAAAGTAAAATTTCAAAACCTGCACTGTAGAATACTTAGAAATGAGTGGTCTCATGATGACAAATGTACGTCAAAATACCACGAAAGTTGTAAAACCGTATTATCGCTTATTTTCAAGTCATTTTCCCCTCTAATAACCCTAGTACAGATTCAGTATTGCATCTCCCTCCAGGCTGCCAAAGCTCACGGCAAGACATTTAGAGCACACCATGTTATGGTTGACAGGTGATTGTTGTTCGTGTGATTGCATGCTTGCACGTTCAGTTTCCGAGATCATCAGTATCTGAGGCAGATCGTGCAGAAGCAATCCAAACACAGTATTAACGGGACCAGAGGCGCGAATAGTATCGAAAGATGCAACAAATGTTCAGAGATGAGCACTAAAGCGAAGAGCGCTTGCAAAGCCCAGAGCTTTTCTCCTACTTAACCTTTCCACTCGAGCGCTCTCCGGGAGCTCTCATCTCAGAAAATTTCTAATATCTTTTTGAAACTAAACACACATCTGGTCCCACAAATGATGCCTTTGAATTGCTTCTGCAATGCCCGCCTCAGGTGTACCTCACAGTGGGGAGATGTCTAAGTATGTGCAATGAGGCCTGAGGTGTACCTCACAGTGGGGAGATGTCTAAGTATGTGCAATGAGGCCTGAGGTGTACCTCACAGTGGGGAGATGTCTAAGTATGTGCAATGCCCGCCTGAGGTGTACCTCACAGTGGGGAGATGTCTAAGTATGTGCAATGCCCGCCTGAGGTGTACCTCACAGTGGGGAGATGTCTAAGTATGTGCAATGACGCCTGAGGTGTACCTCACAGTGGGGAGATGTCTAAGTATGTGCAATGACGCCTGAGGTGTACCTCACAGTGGGGAGATGTCTAAGTATGTGCAATGAGGCCTGAGGTGTACCTCACAGAGGGGAGATGTCTAAGTATGTGCAATGCCCGCCTGAGGTGTACCTCACAGTGGGGAGATGTCTAAGTATGTGCAATGACGCATGAGGTGTACCTCACAGAGGGGAGATGTCTAAGTATGTGCAATGCCCGCCTGAGGTGTAGCTCACAGTGGGGAGATTCTAAATATGTGCAATGAGGCCTGAGGTGTACCTCACAGAGGGGAGATGTCTAAGTATGTGCAATGCCCGCCTGAGATGTAACTTAGGGAGGGGAGATGTCTAACTATGTGCAATGACGCCTAAGGTGTATCTCACAGTGGGGAGATGTCTAAGTATGTGCATGCCCGCCTGAGGTGTAACTCACAGAGGGGAAATGTCTAAGTATGTGCAATGCCCGCCTGAGGTGTAACTCACAGAGGGAAGATGTCTAAGTATATGCAATGACGCCTGAGGTGTACCTCACAGTGGGGAGATGTCTAAGTATGTGCAATGACGCCTGATTTGACACTGAATACTCACCAAGTCAGCTGTAAGTCTGCCGCGTGTGATAGTGGATTTCCCCTGTCAACAAGGCTCTGCCACTCGAGTTATAATGAAATGTCGTTCAATTGTTTCATTACTGAGAGATACGCCTTGCTTACTGTTAGAGTTACTCGTGGGATGCCTAGCGATTAATATATACATACATTATTTATATATACATGACATTTATTGTATATTTGTAGTTAGTGATATAATGACACTATCAACATCCATTCACCCCGACCCCTATTCCCTCTCCCCTCCTCCTTCCCCCTGGGTCACTCCTCCTCCTCTTCCCTTTCCGCTCTTTAAATTCTAACAGCTCATTCCCAAATCTTACAGTTGCTGCAAGTGTCAGAAACATCACGGTTCAAGGCAAGGTCATTACATGCCTTGCTGAAGGTCACCCAGACAACTACACCTTCCAGCGCTGGCTCCAGTCCTGGGGGGGACAGGAAGTGAGGCGTGTGACCGGAAGTCAACAGGGGGGTCAGTACAGCCTGACCTTGACCTCCTACCAGGACACAGGCACCTACACCTGCTTTGTGGACAACGGGGTGCAGATTAGCAGTGGACCGGGAACTGCAAACATCAACGTCACTGTGGAAGGTGTGTTTAAACTGCTCTACTTCTAGTGTATCCTCGATGTGAAAGGGAACAAAAAGCAATACGAAATTCGATTCATAGCAGAGAGTTCTCATTTAACAAACACTTTATACATATTACACATTAAACCCAATGTATTTTTCTCTTCTTTTGCAAATTCGTTTTTAACACGATAGCCGCCTATGACAAAACTTGAAAGAATGTCTACTCTACATGATTTTTGGGAACACCATTACAGTTCGATTTATCTATCACAAAATATATTGGTAGTTATCATTGTTACACATACAAAATGTTTACTTGGCGACAGAATTCTCCTGCGTAGCTCAGCTTCGTAGAATACAT
>JAWQFJ010027446.1:0-2500 GCA_034096865.1 Theodoxus fluviatilis | reverse complement strand
GTTGAAAGATTGCCGGATATATCTGTATCTATCTAATCTAATCTAATCTAATCTAATCTAATCTAATCTAATCTAATCTAATCTATCTATCTATCTATATCTGTACGCTTGGATCCTTTTGCTATTAATGCCATGCTTAGTGGAGCACGGACCTGCATGTGCAATGACATCTTTCCTTCAGACTATCATACTTGAAGCGTACAACTTTTCTCGTGAATGTATCTTATTTATAATCTCGTTTCCGACACATGCTAAAAGGGTGCCTTTGTGCATTCGTTTGGGTCTCTTAAGTAAACTTTGATTCACCATACCTCTCACTCCAATTGCAGATAGTCTTGTGTAGACCATTAATACGTATTGTGATATTCAAGAATCATTCATTCATTCTCCACCGTCAGGGCTACAGGGCAAGACAAGGACTGCAGTTGGAAACTTACAACTCGTGCTAGAATGTTCGCCTGTCTGATGATGAATGCATTCAGTTTCTGCTCACACACCTTCTTGGTTGAACTGAGTTCCTGTATCCCTGCGCACCAATCCCAGAGTACCCTTAACTGCACAAATGCCTTGGAGTGGAAAAATGTTATGCATGGAGACCTCCAATAGATCATGCATTTTCATTATTTATGACATCATCGGAGAGGTTTTTGAAGCAGGCGTGTTACATGTTAAACTGTACACCATCAGGTACACACAGTACACAGTACACAGTAATTTATTGCGCCAAGTGACATCATTTAAAAAACGAGCACGAGGAAAACTAAGTGATGAAGGCTAAAAGAAACAAAACAAAAAGCCAAACACACGCATCGCTTACACACCCTAACACGCCGTTAATGCAAAAAACATGGACATTTCCCGATGTACCTCACTCACGACACACACGCAGCTGCGCACAGACAAGAGATAAGACTACATCTGAAACCAAAAGGGTTAACTGGTAAATGGGGCAATATACAATGAACAGTTAAAGTTACTATTTAAGAACTGTTGACAAAAGAGGAACAAACTAAGATGATACACCCACCCACCCACCCCCCTTTTAAGTGGCAATAAATAATTCATATGAACAGAGACAAGACCACTAAGACGTACCCCCCCACCCCCATCCCACCCCCCGTCACCCCACAAAAGAATACAGTAGAACAATACAAAAAACAGTGAAAGCTACAAGAAGACCAACCCTTCCCCACCCCCACCCCCACCCCCTCCCGCACCCCTCCCCCCACCCCCAACCACACTCAGTAGCAGTCCATATAGCCCAGAGGAAGCACAAAAGAGAAAGTGGCACTGTCATAGATGTGGAGAAGTGTGTGCGCACCGCCGACAGGATCAGCGGCGGCAAAGCTGCTTGGGGAGGTTCTGGACAGCGTTGAGCTCCGTCACCGCCGTGGGGAAGAACGAGTTCTGAAAACGGCATGTGCGCGTTTTGAGGGACCTGAAACGACGGCCAGAGGGAAGGAGCTGGAAGAGGGAACAAGCAGGGTGGGAGGGGTCCGCCACAATCTTACGGGACTTGCGCACTATGCGCTGGGTATATGTGGAAATGGATATTGAAAAAAAAACTGAGCATTATTATGCATCTGTATTGCAGATTACGCATGAGCATTAGTGATATATCTGGAACAAGGGTTGTGAGACTGTATTTTCTGCAGTTTGTATTGGTAATTATTCATGAACAGTACTGCATATTTTACCCCATCTCTCTCTCTCTCTCTCTCTCTCTCTCTCTCTCTCTCTCTCTCTCTCCCTCTCTTTCTGTCCCTCCCTCCCTCCCTCCCTCTCTCTCTCTGTCTCTCTCTCTCTCTTTCTCTCTGTCTCTCTCTCTCTTTCTCTCCCTCTCTCTCTCTCCCTCTCTCTCTCTCTCTCTCTCTCTCTCCATCCTTCCCTCCCTCCCTCCCCCCTCTCTCTCTCTCTCTCTCTCTCTCTCTCTCTCTTCCCTTTCTCTCTCACTCCTTCACTCTCTCTCATTCCTTCACTCTCTCTATATCTCTCTGTCATCCACTCGCTCGCTCAATACAGTATTTGATACAATGCATATTTGCTGATTATAACTTTTTGTTACATTCTATTTTTGTACAGCATCCTTTTCCATTAAAATATCCTTAGTAGAACTGGTTTTTCATACGAGTGGATACATACCTAAAGATTATCATTGAAAATTATTTTTGAACGTTTGTCGATAAATTGATTAATAAATCATTGTGTAACTAAAAGCATATTGTCTGGTTCTATTTTCTATTCCAACGTGTTCCAAAGGGAAAGTGACAACACTGATATTACTTTTAAAACTGCATTATGAAATAATGTTCATACCGAAAATTCGTATAGATGGCGAAGGCCAAGCTTTGCTAAACAATAGCGTGTCTCTCAGAAAGAATAATGGCCAAAACTTGAGTAGGCCTACCCTTTGCACACGAGGCTAATATAATTGTGTGGATTTTAGATTATGAGCATACTTCAATGGGGATTTGAACTGGACAGTCTGTAGTCATAGGGA
>JAWQFJ010027445.1:0-11777 GCA_034096865.1 Theodoxus fluviatilis | reverse complement strand
TTGAGTCTCAATCATTGCCTTTCCCTGGAACCAACATGGTTCACCTTTTCATGTTCCTTCAGTCCACTTCACTCAACCCCCTAACCCTCAGCAAACCTTCATCCAAGTCCAGATGAGAATCTCATTCCTATTTGCTAGTGCTCCATTATGGGAGCTCTGTCCAGCTTGTACCTACAAAGAATCAACTCAAGGAAGAGGACAACAACGTATATTAACCCATGTCCTGTCAGTCCTTTGCTCGGCAGAGTGTAGAGGGTCAGCAAACACAAAACTGACAGAAGAAGGGTTAATCAGAGTTGAAGCTGCTTTTGTCAAAAGAGGAGAGTTCATCGTGTCTGGGGCCCATCCACGATGCTCTTGACTGCACGGTTGGGCCAAGTCCCTGTCTGAGTTTCCCACCATCAGCAGGCAGAATGTTTGGTCACAGAGGCCATGACAGCTCATTGGCCTTCCTGCTTCAGCTTCTTGATGGTGTTCTTCAGCGCTTGCCGCTTGTTGCAGAACCACACTCGGATCACCTCCCTGTCATAGCTGAGTTTTTCTGAGAGTTCTGTCATCTCTGCACCTGAACATGAAACACAGATGCCAAGATTTCAACCAGAAGGGAAGGCGGGAGAAATGATGGAGGATGGAGGGAAGGAGAAAGATCAATGCACACACACACACACACACACACACACACACACACACACACACACACACACACACACACACATTCATACACATTTAATCATTTAGTATCTAAGAAATAGCAGAATGGTAAAAGAGATACTAAGATTTCAAGAAGGGAAAGAAAGATAAATAATGGAGGACAACGGGAGGAAAAACACAAACACACACACATAAACATTAAATATGTAATAAATTGGCTAGCAGATTGACAGACAGGCTAAGTCATGCTGACATAGTAAATGCCAACAAAGACAAGTCTATTTTACTTTCAAAACATGCTCCACTTATCAGTGTATACTTAGTGTGTTGTGTGCAAATCTTCACTCTTGCCACCATTTATAGTTTGTCTGGTGTTTCTGAACAAACTGCTAAATTCTTTCAAACAACAACCCCCCTGAGTCTGTACGTTGCGTGAGGCCAGGTCCCAAAGAAGTACGTCAGGGGCCCAGTTTGGCAAAGATGTCGTTGAGAGAGATTAGTCATCTAGATTCTAAACACCAGACAAACTCATAAATGGTGACGACAAGATAGTGAAGATTTGCACACACAAACACCAAGTAACAGCTGATAAAGTGGAGCATGTTTTGAAAGTAAAATAGACTTGTCTTTGTTGGTCATTTACTATGTCAGCCATGACTAGCCTTGTCTGTCACTCTGCTTGCTACCATTTATTACATATTAATGTTTATTGTGTGTGTGTTTGTGTTTTTCCTCCCGTTGTCCTCCACTATCACTTTATTTTCCTCTTCTTGAAATCTTAGATCTCTTTTACCATTCCTGCATTTCTTCAGATACTTAAATGCATTATAATGTTCGGACTGACATGTCGTTGTGATCTTAAGCTAATTCTTAACATTTTATGTTTTTGTTTTTTTGTGGGTGTTGTGTGTTGCTAGTGTGTGTGTGTGTGTTGTTGTGTGTAGTGGCACTTTCTTGTATCACCTGGATCTCTACTTCTCCTCCATCCATCCTCAATCAGTCTTCCGCCTTCCCTTCTGGTTGAAATCTTGGCATCTGTGTTTCATGTTCAGGTGCAGAGATGACAGAATACTCTCAGAAAAACTCAGCTATGACAGGGAGGTGATCCGAGTGTGGTTCTGCAACAAGCGGCAAGCGCTGAAGAAACACCATCAAGAAGCTGAAGCAGGAAGGCCAATGAGCTGTCATGGCCTCTGTGACCAAACATTCTGCCTGCTGATGGTGGGAAACTCAGACAGGGACTTGGCCCAACCGTGCAGTCAAGAGCATCGTGGATGGGCCCCAGACACGATGAACTCTCCTCTTTTGACAAAAGCAGCTTCAACTCTGATTAACCCTTCTTCTGTCAGTTTTGTGTTTGCTGACCCTCTACACTCTGCCGAGCAAAGGACTGACAGGACATGGGTTAATATACGTTGTTGTCCTCTTCCTTGAGTTGATTCTTTGTAGGTACAAGCTGGACAGAGCTCCCATAATGGAGCACTAGCAAATAGGAATGAGATTCTCATCTGGACTTGGATGAAGGTTTGCTGAGGGTTAGGGGGTTGAGTGAAGTGGACTGAAGGAACATGAAAAGGTGAACCATGTTGGTTCCAGGGAAAGGCAATGATTGAGACTCAAAAGTAAGCCTTCAGTTGGGCCTCTCGCTGATTAGGTTTTATTACATGGTTGCATTCTTTGTTTCTGCCTGAAACTGTAATCAATTTTAATTTTGTTTCTACGTTTTATGATGGCTAATGCATATATATGTTCAGACAGATTTGGTGCTAGAGTCGTAGAAAAAAGTCAACATTAGCTCCTTTAAAAAAAATTTGGAATAGGGGTTTATTGGCTTGTTTCTTTGTTACTCTTTTAAGTTTTCTTTAACAAATACTTCTCCTCTGTATGTTATCTTGCCTGTGGCAGTTCTTGATTTGGTGTGTGCGGAAAGCACTTTCAGAAGATGCAAGTACCCTCAGCAGTAGTCATGCTGAATATTTCAACAGGTAGTTGCTGATATAGGTCACAGTAGATTTTTGCCCCACCTTTAGGACATGGTTGAGCTTGCTGGACAAAGGAGGATTAGAGGATTGAAGGAGTTTCACCACTTTGAGTTCTGCTTCAGTATGCGCTACATTGGTCTACATTGGAACTGAACAAGAATGTGTGCACCTTTTCCAAGTCCAGCAGACCAGATTCATATGACTCTTATGATAATGTCAGCCGAGCGGCTTGTGGTGTGGACACTCTACAAGGTCAAACCATGAGAAATTCAGGCAGCTTCTATGTATCACATAGTTTGTACTGTTGTCATCATAGGTCTACCTACATGTTCCTAGTGCTTGTTCTTTGATCCCATTCTTGGAGCTGACATGAAGCATAAGGCCGGACTGTTGATGCTTCCCCCTTTCTACATACCTCATGACTTGCCTGGCCTGGTCTGTGTGCGAGTGAACGAGGCCATGGAACAGAAAGATTATGCTACGTGCTCCCCACAGATGAAATTGTGCTCGGGGCTGTTTTGTTAACCCCATGGAAAAATGCATTTACATTCAGAACCTAGCTATTGGCATGTGAAATAATGGTTACTTTAAAATATAGGACAACTGGCACTCTGTGACATAGGAGTTCAAGATGCTTTCTATTTTGTGTTTTTTAGTATTCCAATGTACCTCATTTATGTCCAGATTTTTGTGTGAGAACTAGTGTGGGTCTGTGTTGGATATGATTTTTTGTGCTTTGATTAAACTAGAATCTCAATCGCATGCTACACCTGATATTGTCATTCATAGAAAGTGAAATCTCTGCATTAAGTATCATTTCATGCATTGAAGACCAAAAATCATATTTTGAACTCTTTTCATGGAACACTTATTTAAATCAAAACTAGTATTATTATTATTTACACGTTTGCTTCACCATCATTGCTGAAATGCAAGTGTGCTTTTTCAGGGTTTCTAGTAACCATGATTTTAATTAATTTTTTGCCTCTCGTTTACCATGAAATTTATATAAGTTGGCATAAGAATGCATTTTACAAATTCATTTCATGTCATTTCTTATCATTTCATTTCATTGCACTAGATTTTTATTTCAAGTTCATTTCATTGATTTTTTTCCCATTTAATTGTATTTTATTATAATTATTAGCCATTGTGGGATCCAGCTAGCTCTGCTGCATATTTTTAAAGGAAGTTTGGAAGATGCATTTTCTGTCAGAAGTTTCTGTCCAATAACCCAAAGCAGCCATGAAAAAATCTTTATGGCAACTTCTTTGTGACAGTCTATCACAAAACTTTGGCTTATAAGGCAAGGGACATTCAAAAATAAGTTTAAATCCTAATGTGATCATTGTGGTTTGCTATTCATTTGTTTCCACTTGTACAAGCCTTCAGACAGGACAAAACTTTCAATAAAGGTCTCCACAGAATGAGTAGCAGAGTCTCTCGCTTTCTGTGCTGAAGTATTGTAGTCAGTACTTTCAAGGTCTGGTCTTTTGAAATGAAAATGTTGAATTTGAATTTAGGAGCAATGGTTCAGAAATGAATGTAAGAGTTGATGGCTCCCATAGGACAGGCTTGTGCATTTATTTTGCATCTACCTCCAGCTAACTGGTGCTCTCTTGTCTTGCACAGCTATGGCATAGTTCTTTCTGGTGACTCCTTCAATCTTCAAGATTTGTTCATTTATTTTAATCTCTCAAGTTTCATTTGGAATTAGTTTATTGAACAAACCTAAATTGTGGAGTCTTCTGTTGTTTTTATGTTAAGACTGGAGGGAAATAATGTATAGAGATCTGGTGTTATTTTAAGTCATAGAGAGGGGAAAATGTGCAAGTTATAAAGGTTTTGTTTGTACACATGTTTTGATAACTTCTTGGCTTAGGCTGTGCAGGAACTTGATGGTGAAATATTCAACAAAACCCTTTAAATTTTGTCATTTAAGTTGTATCAGAACCCCAAGAACAAACACATGACGTATTACAGATCTGGTAGTGACATTTTTGTTGTGAAATTATTTTTATATGAAAGATGAAATGACTCTCTTTTAATCCTATTTTTACAAAGATTTAGATGTGAACATGAAATCGCATTACGTTCGAAATTTTACTTTAGCAACCCAGTCATTGATAGTTTTTGCTTGCTCAGTAAATTCATAGGGACAACTCTGGATTGTAGCAGGGGTGCTTTTGAAGCATTGCTATCAGTGTTGCATTGATGTATTGGTTTTGTTTACACAGAGAAAAATTATCTAGCACAACTGTAATAATTCAAATTGAAATTATTTTTAAAAAAGTAAAAATGAATCATATTTGCAAAATGGAGTCAAAAACGCTATTGAAAAAATGCTAATTAAATACAACACATTTATGGGGGAACTTTTTTATACAGTGATGTCTCTTTAATGTTGAACACATGAATGATTGATGGTTAGAAGGATTTAGCATCTATTATTGTAGGGAGTGTAGGCAATGCAGACATGGAGTGAAAGTGGTACATGTAGAAAGTGTGTCCCCACTATCCAGGAAGGACAGAAACTGGGAGGAGCTGCTCGAAGACATTCAGGGTGACCCAACTCTGCCTTGAGGCATTCCTCAATGAAGACCAATCTAACTCTCCTGGCTGACTGGTTTGATGGCAAGTTATCTGCTGTAATGATTTGGAAACTCATCTTTTTAATGATAGATTAGGGTGATAACCATGAGATAAATCGTTTGAGTTGAAAATATGGTTTAGATGAATGGTATTGGTTTTTAACCACAATCTTTTTGTTGGAGCTGTATTGCCCAGTATATATTTTTAAACTCCATTCTCCCCCAAAGCCTTTTTGCTTCAGTTTTGAAGATTAATTAGTGCTGTTGAAGGCATTTTGTTAAGAATGACTGTCTCACTGCAGTATATGTTAATGATTTGATGAAAAATGAGGTGAGTGACGTGCATGAACTTATGGTTTCTGATTTACTCATCCCTTTCAAGGGAGTTTGCAACAGGTGACTTGTTTGGTGACTAGGTCCCTGGGAAGTTTTTATTTTTATTGTTATGAGCTGAACTCTTTATCTTGGGTTCCTCTACCTGATCTGTTAGATTTCTGGTTACATTTAAGTTTAGGGCCAGTAAAGGACAGATGGGGATGTAATGACTTCAGTCAGACGCAATATACACTACACTGGATTTGCATTGGTTTCTTCCCTCACCCTTGCAGAGTATGGGAACAAAGGCTTGCTCTAGCTTTCAGTTATTTGCAACTTGGTGATGAGCAAGCATGATTTTTTTGGTAGCTCAGACTGCCAGTTTGCAATCAGCAAAGGAGGACACTTTTTGTGAGTCATTTGTTAGAGTGGTCAAATGGAAAATCCATTTGGATGCAGTCTCATCATAGCATTTTGTCATGTGATTATTTGAAGATGTGACATGACAGATTTCTTGATTTTAAAAATGCACGCAGCAGTTGGAGACGCATAATCAAGACATAATGGGAAGCAAGCATGCACCTTGTGAAGATACTGTCTAAATGCAATATAAAGGGGGCTATTCCCACAGCATATTGTAGCTCTATGCCCCTTATCAAATGTGAGACTTTAAATTAAATAAAACTCTTAAAAAAGAAAAAAACAACTTTCATGTTGGTTGAAAACATGTTTGGTCGCACCCAGTTTGTCAGCAAATTTCGTTTTGCCCATTTTGGTTAGCAACACATTTTATTGTATTCAGGGGATCTGGAAGTAAAATCAGAAGCTGCTTGTTATCATAATGATGTAGTCTATTGTCAAAAATGATTAATTTTCAGTGAAATGGAGAGGCTTTGGGCTTTTGTTCTCTGCAGGTTGGTTGGAGCTTCCCATTTCAAAATCAGGGCAAGCAGGTTGCATTCATTGTGACAGGACTGATTGCAGGCCAGGCAAAGGAAGATGCACAGGTGGTGCTTGGATTTGCTGAAGCTGACGTGAACCTCATTTGAAGGAAGAAGGCCCAGGGTGTGGTACTTCTCCCATCTTGTGTGACTCATTTCCCTTCGTGCTGTCGTGGTCACTATGGGATCAATGTGAAGGAGTAACTGGATCTGCTGATCATGATGTGGGCATCATAATAATCCCGGGTTCTTTGTACATTGTCAAAGAAGGGCATTGGGGTCTTGGCTTCAATGATGACTGGAAATGAGTGTTAGGGATAGCAAGAAAGTGTTGAATGTAGGTATTGCTAGGTTCAACTTTTTTTCATTGCATGCATTTTTTTAGCCATTTATTGACTTTGTATATGTGACTGTATTTTAAATCTTATTTGTACCATTGTAAGTCTGTATGGTAGGTACCCAATGAATTTTTTTTCCATACATACATTGTGTTTTTTGCAGTTTGTATCAATGGACGCAATACAGTTGATATGCCATAGCATTCATTACTTAGAAACGTTGTACCCTTATTTTCCCATTTAAAAATCATTTCTGTTGTTTTGATGTCGGTATTGGTGTTCATCATGTGGATGTTAATTTATTGCCCCTAGAGTGTTGTGTTGGAGTATTTATATCCAAGCCACAGGCCTCGGCTGCCAGTGGCCTCCCAGTGTGTTGCTGTCTGCTGAGCACAGGCAGACAGAGGAGGGCTGTGGCTCCGGACTCCATGCAGCAATGACTGTATTTATACATTTTCTACTACGTAGAGGCCATGGAGGAGCTTGTTTTGAAAGCCTGTGTATCAAAGTACCCTGTGTATGTTTCCCCAGCCCCATTTTGCCCTACATCGGAGTAACCCCCACATCTGCTTTTTCCATGCATGTACATAGTTTTGGTCACATGGAACTCGTGAAAGATGGACAGCATTGTCTAGCCAAAAGATATCTTTGTTTGTCTGACATTTCTTTCCCAAAAGGATACCTCCATTGGGCAGGGTCTGGTCTTGACATAAATAGTTTAGGCAGCATGATTTGCGTCTCGGGAGAGCTCGCAACTGTACGGAGAGTCAGATTGAAGACGACAAAGGTTGCATACACAGTGTCTAGTGGCATTACTAACTAATCTCATTTTGGATGGGTAAAATATGGTTTGCCCAGGGTTGCTTCTTTGGTGTCAACAGGAGAGGCGTTTGCCTTCTTTCTAGACTGCTTTGAAACACGTTCCTCAATGAGTACCAGGGCACTTTCCGACAACAGTCCTGTTTTGAAAGCTTCGACTGTTCTGTACAGCTTGTAAAAGTGACAGCTCTCCTTTTGCTCAGGTATCGATGTTGTCCATTCCTTTGGCTTTGTGTAGTGACCAAAGGATGCCTGCTACTGCAGCCTCAAACCAGGTGGTTATGTTCTGTGTCATGCCTGAGATACATGTGAATCATTTGCTGCTATCCTGCTTATATTTTTGTGCCACAATGGAATAGATAGAAAGGAGCATTTGCAATCTTTAGGTTGTCTTCAAGTGAAGTTTGACAGTATTTGCTGACACTTTGCATCTCTAAGAACTTGCTAAAGTCTGAGCAAATATTGCCTCATTTCACCTGAGTGACCATGTGCCCGTGACCTTGTTTCATGGAATGATCCTGAAAATTGTTGATGTTCCTTGATGTTTATGAAGTTGTACGCAAAGAGCTGATTTCAGTTTCTTACATGATTTTCGTGGCTGCTCCCATGTGCTGGGCAGAAGAAAAGGCTATTTGTTGTAAAGGAAAATGACCAGTAATGATGATTTATAACCAAATGATGAGGAAGCCTTCTCTGATACATTGGAAGGGAACAGAGATCTTTTTTTTCCTTGGGGGATAGTGTTACCCTACTTGGAATCTGGTGCTCTAGTCAAATATGGGAAGTTTTTCAAGAGTTCTGGGTACGAAAAATTACCCTCTGACTGTTTATGTAAACTGTCGATCTTTGTTCCATTGACACCTTGACTGAATGATCGTCCATGTAAGGATTTAGGGGACACTGGGTGAGCAGGGAGAAAGGCTAGAGACTTGTGCACGAAACCTTCTGGTGGATGTTCAACGTAGGGCGTGTGTTCTCTATGACGGAAAGGACCAGTCTGCATTTACCCAAAGTCCAGCTGATCTTGCCAGTGCTTGTTCCATAATATAGATGCCAGTCCCTTCTTGCTCCATTGGTAGGATGCTATGCGATTGTCTAGTCGCTACAGATCTAGTCGTACCTATCCCATGCATAGGGATTTCTTATGGAGGGCAGATCTGAATTGGAGCTCTATGCTCTCCTACTGCTTCATGCGTGTAGTTAGCCTCTTCTGCTGCAACACCCTATGCCCATGGTGGAAACATGTTTCCTCTGGTTCATCACAATTGCATAATCTGCTATGATTACCCCACCCTCCCATGTCCCTCCCACCTTCTTTAATCAGAAGTTGACTTCAAGTTTTTTTTTCATTTGTGACAATGCAAACGTTAGTTTTCTTGTACTATCCTCTCACCTGCCATTAGTTTGATACTGCCGTTTTGCGTCGGACTGGTCGATACAGTCAAGAATGTGTTTGCAATGTGGGATTTTTGTTTGTTCGTTTTCCCTTTTTCTTTCTTGCTCAGTGTGTGCATAGTTATTCGTGTTACTCATGTTAGTATGCCCTTCCTTCTTTATGTACAGGAAGTGCTGTATTTGTACTTTCCCTACACAGTCGTGACTTTATCTCTGTACAGATATTGGGAGGAGTTTGTAACATGTGATATTGTGAAAACAGATCCCTGCATCAATTCCTTCTGACAGCTGATAGACTAGAGAGCAGTGTTGTTGTCCTCTTATGATAATCTTGACGACATGATGTAATACTGGTATAGAACTACTGTGCGCAATGTGTATGGATCTTTGCTGTACCTACCATTTCAAAGTAAGCTTCCGAGTATTACTAGTTCAGGCTTTTTCACTCCAGGAGAATTTTTTATATTTGTTTTGAAATGGCTTTTTCTTGTCTTTGTTAAATTGTCTCAAGCAGACTTGAATACACTCTGAATCATAATCAAATTGTCATAATGAGAAGCAATGGTGTTTATCTTTTCAATTGGAAAGCCTTTCATTAATTTCAGAGAGAGCTGACATTCATTTGTATGACGCAAATACTTTTCAGCATTTTTCCCCCCCGAAGGATCTTCTGTTTGCTTCGCACGAAATGCAGCTTTACTTACATATAGACAAGCGTAGATATTTAATGTAAATGGTAGTGTGTGATATTCATGCATTTTTCTTGCAATTATAGACCAAGAAAATTCCATTAAAACTTTTATTTTCACAAGTATGTCTGTGAACGGGGTATTAAAATGAATCAGGATTCAAACACCAATCATACGTGAGCTCTTTTAGTATTCTAAGAGATTTTTTTCAATTTGACTTTTTTGTAGAATTGTAATTTTGACCCACTTCATATATTACGTACCATAATGCAGTGCTGAAAATTTTACCTTTGAACCCTGGGCATGTTTTTGCCAACTGTGAGTAATTTTTAAGTGTTATTTTCCTCTCTACCGCATGCTAACAAGTTGCAGTCTTTTCAGGAAACAAAACGGTTCATGAGTTTGATATGGGACATACTCGTGATCCTTTTCGTCTGGGAAGGAATTTTCTGATCTTCCTTGTAATTTAAAAATAACTGAAGTCTATGCAAACGCCTACCTTTGTGATTGGCCAATTTTCAAGGTTAATTCACAAAATGTATAACTGAAATTCACACATATCAAATTTTAAAATGCGACTTCAACATTGTTCTCCTTATTTGTAACCAGTAGATTATTCCTATTATATGTAGTTCATGTGCCCTCGCTTGTTTCATGATTAATTAAGGGAAGAATATTTTTAAGGTATTTTAATTCTGGAGGTCAAAATAGAAATATGCACTGCACCACAGTCCTGTTAGTCATAGTTTTCTATGACAGTTGAAACTTCTGGGCCATTCTACTGACTATAGTTTAGTGTCTGCGCTGCATTTTGTGACTCGGTGTTTTGCAAGACCGAAAGTGAGGGGTAAAAAAACAACCAAAAACCATCTGCTTTGTAAGTAGTATATGTAGCAAAAAGTGTAGGCAAACTGATGCTTTTGTTTTGTGTCCAGTACTTCTTTTGATCGTCCAAAAATCATGTGTCCCAGTTTGTACTGCATCCCGAACCTCTATGTCCCTATCTGTCACCAATGCATTAACATAATTGGAGACAGGGAGGAGTTGGAGGAGAGAGTGAGAGAGAGCGCGCAAAAATGGCAGAAGAGACACCGACTGTGACAATTGTGATTTTATGTATGTATTTCTCCCGTGGCAGCCAATCCAATTTTGACCCCTCCCCCCCGTGCATTGACATCGTGTTTGTCTTATTCACCTTTGTGTTCGTTGGCAACGTTCACTGGATACCAGATTGTGCTCCACGTGCTCCTGCATTATATGGAACATCTAAACATGCCCTCTTTTCATCATGTCCATCATCTCTAAGTTGGAATATGCGAAGTGTGTTCTGTTGTATCACGTTACAACCAGAACGCCCTCTGCTTTGTTATTCCATGTGTTTTGATTCAAACATCTTAATTTACAATGAGTCTGCTGGCCAAGTGCAATAAATGTCATTTAATTCCCTGAAGTACTGAACGTGGTGTGGTCTTTTCTTTCGTTGACTCGTTTTCTCATTTGCATCCAACTGAAAATACGTGCAGTGTTGAAGTGGGTGTGTGTGTCAGAAGTGATGGTCGAGAGAAAGTATGGCCTGCCCATTGCAGCTGGTGTTTTACAACGAGCGCTACATCTTCCAGTTTCTCTGTCTCAATGGAAAGACAACTGGAGATCAAACTACAGGAGTAACATAGCCGTAAGTAGTTTTCTGGCCGGAGCCACACGATGCCGCCCTCATCAGCTGGAACTTCTGGGTGATGGGCTTTCGGGGCCTGCTCCAGTAGCTCAGCCAGGGGCGGCCCCAAGCAGCCAGAGGCTGGCTACCTTTAAGGCTATGTTCTGGTGTCAAAGAGGAGGTAATTCAAAGCAATATTTGTCCTTTCTTTTTTTGAAAGTACATTATTATACTATTAAAAAGAAGACATTTATAAATTTTTTTACAAATTTAACTTTAAAAAAAAAAAGTGTTATAAGGCTTTTTAATAAAAATGTATGCGATTTTGCAAGAAATTAGTGACTCCAGTAGGGTATCTTTCCTCTGTCAAAGGACTCCCAAATTGTGACAAAAAGACCATTA
>JAWQFJ010027444.1:55000-59760 GCA_034096865.1 Theodoxus fluviatilis | reverse complement strand
AGTTTCAATCCTGCATGCAGGTACAGAATATTGGTCGTCCGATGTCGACCCGGAGACGACGATAACCCCCGGCAGCACCCTGTATGACCAAGCAGCCCTGTTTAGGGTCAGCACTGCTTGCTCCACACGGAGAGGGGCCTAGAAAAGGTGGCCTAAAAAGCTCGTCTCCATCCCACCCAGTTGGCTTGCCGCGGTCAACGGGCATCTTATTTGCGGTCGAACCACAACGAAAGAATTGAAAACAAAAACCACCAGTCCCGCCAGAGGACTACAACTTGCATGCTGGAACATCAGAACTATGCTTGATAAAACTGACAGCAATCGCCCAGAGCGTCGCTCCGCTCTCATCGCTCACGAACTGGCAAGATTGAACATCGACATTGCTGCTCTCAGCGAAGTACGCCTTGCAGAGGAAGGCAGTCTCCAAGAGCACACGGCGGGCTACACACTATACTGGTCAGGCAAACCTGCAGCAGAGAAACGCCTCTCAGGCGTCGGCTTCATGGTTAAGAACTCCATTGCCTCCAGGCTTGAACACCTGCCGATCGGTCATTCGGACCGCATTATCTCCATGCACCTCCCGCTACAGAAGCAGCAGCATGTCACGCTATTTAGCGTGTACGCTCCAACACTTCAAGCCGACCCAGCGGAGAAAGACAAGTTCTACGCAGACTTGCGAAGCATTGTCCAGAACACCCCTGCCAAAGATAAAATCCTCCTCCTCGGCGATTTCAACGCCCGAGTCGGTCGGGACTCTGAAGCCTGGAGAGGGGCCCTGGGGAAGCACGGCATTGGCAACTGCAATGACAATGGATGCCTGCTGCTGGAGTTTTGCATGGAGCAACAGCTCGTTATCACCAATACCATCTTTCAGCAGAAGAACAGACTGAAAACAACCTGGATGCACCCGAGGTCCAAGCACTGGCACCTCATCGACTACATCCTTGTGCGCCAGCGTGATCGAAAAGATGTCCTGCTCACCAGAGTGATGCCAAGCGCAGAATGTCACACTGACCACCGCCTTGTCCGCTGCAAGCTGAGGCTCCACTTCAAGCTTAAACCGAGAAACAGAGGAGCCCCTGTAAAAAAGCTCAAAGTCAGCGGCCTCCAGTCTCCAGAAGTAAAACTGATATTTCAGAACAATCTCCTGGAGAAACTGGAGGCAGCCTCAACCCCCAAGACCCATGCCCTGAATCCATTTGGAACCAGCTCAAAAACACCATCCAAGAGTCAGCTGCTGAAGTCATAGGCTACACCTCCAGAAAGAACAAAGACTGGTTCGACGAGAACAATGACGAGATCCAAAAATTACTAGCAAGAAAGAGATCTGCACACCAGGCCCACCTTGCCAAGCCATCCTGTCCTATAAAGAAAGCTGCCTTTCGTCAGATATGCAGTCACCTCCAGCGCAAACTGCGCTTGATCCAAAATGAGTGGTGGACCGACCTTGCTGAGAGGACCCAGCAATGTGCAGATACCGGCAACATCAGGGGATTCTATGAAGCCTCAAAGCAGTGTATGGCCCATCTTACCAAATTCAGAGCCCGCTGCGCAGCGCCGACGGTCAGACACTGCTCACCAACAAGATGTCAATCCTGAACCGCTGGTCGGAACATTTCAGGACTCTTTTCAATGCCGATCGCTCTTTCGACGTGCCATCCATCCTCCGTATTCCTCAGCAACCCATCAAGGCTGAATTGGATGAGTTGCCTACCATCGAAGAACTCAAGAAGGCAACAGAACAGCTGAAACCTTGCAAAGCTGCCGGAGTTGACGGAATCCCGCCTGAGATATGGAAGCATGGCGGTCCAGCTCTATTAGAGAGACTGCACAGCCTATTTGTATGTTGCTGGGAACAGGGCAGGCTTCCTCAAGACCTCTGAGATGCAGTCATCATCACCCTGTACAAGAACAAAGGCGAGAAGTCGGACAGCTCAAACTACCTGGGGATCACCCTGCTCTCCATCGCCGGAAAGATCCTCGCGAGAATCCTGTTGAACAGACTGGCCCCCACCATCGCACAGGACCATCTCCCAGAGAGCCAATATGGATTTAGGGCCAACAGGAGCACCACGGACATGGTGTTTGTTCTCCACCAGCTCCAAGAGAACAAAACAAAGGCCTCTACATCACCTTTGTTGATCTGACTAAGACCTTCGACACCGTGAACAGGCAGGGAATGTAGCTTATTCTTGAACGACTCGGCTGCCCCCCAAAGTTCCTCAATATCATCATGCAGCTTCATAAGGACCAGCACGGACAAGTCAGACTGAACAGTGACCTGTCAGAGCCCTTCCTCATTGTCAATGGCGTGAAGCAGGGCTGTGTCCTGGCACCGACCCTCTTCTCCATCTACTTCAGCATGGTGCTCAATCAGGCAATGGATGCCCTTGATGATGAGGACGCGGTGTATGTCAGATACAGGCCATATGGCAACCTGTTTGACCTCAGGCGCCTGAGAGCCCACACCAAGACTACAAACCAGGCGATCAGAGACCTCCTCTTCGCAGACGATGCCGCCTTTGTCGCACACTCTGTGAGAGCCTTGCAACAAGTCACATCCTGCTTCGCAGAGGCTGCCCAGCTCTTTGGACTGGAAGTCAGCCTAAAGAAGACAGAAGTCCTCCACCAACCTGCCCCCCGAGAAGCATCTCACCCTCTTCACATCTACATTGGGGAGACCGAACTACGCTCTGTCAGCCAGTTCACATACCTGGGCTGCACCATCACGGCAGATGCCAAGATAGACAAGGAAGTGAACAACAGAATAGCCAAGGCCAGCAGAGCCTTTGGCAGGCTGCATAAGAGAGTGTGGAGCAACAAACACCTCCGAAAGGACACAACAAGAAGAGCAAAGCCCATACGACTCACATGCTTGACCTTGACCTTTACATGACCTTGATCTTCAGGTGACCTTCATGGTCAAGGTCAAACAACTAAACTTGGCAATGACATCATACACGAAGAAATGCTTTACACATTTTTCCTACCAAAATACATGTGACCTTGACCCAAGGTCAAGGTCATCCAAGGTCATGCAACACAAAGCTGTTAATTCAAGACATAGGAAGCACAATGGTGCTTATTGGCACTTTCTACCATGAGATATGGTCACTTTTAGTGGTTCACTACCCCATTTTGGTCACATTTCATAAGAGTCAAAGTGACCTTGACCTTGATGATATGTGACCAAATGTGTCTCATGATGAAAGTATAACATGTGCCCCACATAATTATTAAGTTTGAAACAGTTATCTTCCATAGTTCAGGGTCAAGGTCACTTCAAAATATGTATACAATCCAACTTTGAAGAGCTCCTGTGACCTTGACCTTGAAGCAAGGTCAACCAAACTGGTATCAAAAGATAGGGCTTACTTTGCCCTATATACCGTATATAGGTGAGCAATTCAATCTCAAAAACTTCAGAGAAAATTGAGAAAATGTGAAAAATGGCTGTTTTTTAGACAACATTTATGGCCCCTGCGACCTTGACCTTGAAGCAAGGTCAAGTCACTATGTATGCTTTTTGAGGCCTTGTCATCATACACCATCATGCCGCATTTGGTATTGATAGACTTAATAGTCTCCGAGAAAAATCCAAAGTTAAAGTTTTCTGACGCCCGAACGCCTGGACGCCCGGACGGACGAAACGGGTGAGTACATAGACTCACTTTTGCTTCGCATGTGAGTAAAAAATCAGTGTATACAGAGCCGTTGTCCTTACCACACTCCTGTATGGCTCAGAATCCTGGGTCCTGTACCACCGACACCTGAGGCTCTTGGAACGCTTCCACTAACGCTGTATTCGTACGGTCATGGAGATACACTGGAGCGACTACATCACAAATGTGGAAGTTTTGGAACGGTCTCAACTCACCAGCATAGAGACCATGCTTTTGAGATCTCAACTGCGCTGGGCAGGCCATGTTTCCACTATTTGGTGAGATTTCCACTGGTCGACGTGACAAAGGGAGCCCGGGGGCCCGAAAAAGAGATACAAAGACTCTCTCAAGAAAGCCCTCATCTCCTGCAACATGGATCCCCGACAGTGGACCTCCGTCGCTGCTGACAGAGATGCCTGGCGCCACACTATCGATAAAGCCACGGCAGTGTTGGAGAGCTCCCGCAGGGACACACTGAAGGAGAAGCGCCAGAGGAGAAAAAACCAAGAGGGCGTCATGCTAGACCCTGGCCGGATCTTCCCCTGCGTCCGCTGTGGTCGGGCTTGCCGGTCCCGCATCGGCCTCTTCAGCCACCAACGTGTCTGCGGTGGACGTGGACAGCAGCATCGACTCATCTTCGTTCGCGAAGCAACGCCATAGATAGATGTATGTGTGTATGTATGTATGTGTGTGTGCGTGCGTGCGTGTGTGTGTGTCTGTGTGTGTGTGTGTGCGTGTGTGTGTATGTGTTTGAGTGTGTGTGTGAGTGTGTGTGTGTGTGTGTGTGTGTGTGTGTGTGTGTGTTGGTGTGTATTTGTGTGTGTGTGTGTGTGTGTGAATGTGTGTGTGTGTGTGTGTGTATATGCGTGCGTGCGTGCGTGCGCGTGTGTGTTTGTGTGTGTGTGTGTGTGCAGCCAGTCCATTAGGCACATGAATCTCCAAAAACAAATCGTGCTGACCAAACAAGGAAAACAGAGGTCAACGTAGTGCGACGTTGATTGCAAGATCCAGCGAGGCGACCATTCTGTTCAATCCCAAATGGAACGAAAAATATCAGTTGGAGCTCACACGTCATCATTGCTATAACAACACAAAAAG
>JAWQFJ010027444.1:45000-47500 GCA_034096865.1 Theodoxus fluviatilis | reverse complement strand
GTCAGTCAAGCAGTCAATCACGCAGTCAGTCAAGCAGTCAGTCAGGCAGTCAGTCATACAGTCAGAGGGTCAGCCGGCCTCTCTGTCAGTCAGTCAGTTAATCAGTGAGTTTGTATTTGTACATGTATGTCCGTGTGTCTGCATATTTGTCTGTATGCCCGTCTGTCTGTCTGCGTGTCTCTCTTGGTGTCCGCCCATCCTTATTCTTTTTTGCGTGCGCGTGCACACACACATTCACATACACACACGCGCGCGCGCGCGCACGCTAGCACGCACGCACACACGCACACACACTCATACACACACATACACACACACGCACACTAACACAAACATACTAACACACTCCTTTCATCGAAATCATCAACGTCGAAGACTCGTACAATCTTGGAACCCGCTTGAATGCGACAATATATTTAGCTCCAGATGAAAAACATATGTGTGACTGTTCATGAGAAACAAGTAGAAAGTCGGCAAAAGAGTTTTTGAGCAAACGCTGACTAAAGTATGTAGTCCACTAAGGCTTTCCCGACCTTTACATTGCTGTAAACAATGAAATTTCCTCTTCGAGCATGCTGTTATTATTATTTTTATGGAATATGTATGGCTGGGGTTTAAAATCTCGTTTTGTCTTTTTGAAAATAATTTGGTCTTGCTTTATCATGCGTTGTCGCCTTGTCAGTGAGAGAAAAGAAGGAAAGAAGCCTTGTACTCAAGGAAAGACGAGGGACAGTTTTACACCTTGTCAGTGAGAGGAAAGAAAGAAAGAAACCTTGTACTCAAGGAAAGACGAGGGACAGTTTTACACCTTGTCAGTGAGAAGAAAGAAGGAAAGAAACCTTGTACTCAAGGAAAGACGAGGGACAGTTTTACACCTTGTCAGTGAGAGGAAAGAAGGAAAGAAACCTTGTACTCAAGGAAAGACGAGGGACAGTTTTACACCTTGTCAGTGAGAGGAAAGAAGGAAAGAAACCTTGTACTCAAGGAAAGACGAGGGACAGTTTTACACCTTGTCAGTGAGAGGAAAGATGGAAAGAAACCTTGTACTCAAGGAAAGACGAGGGACAGTTTTACATCTTGTCAGTGAGAAGAAAGAAAGAAAGAAATCTTGTACTCAAGGAAAGACGAGGGACAGTTTTACACCTTGTCAGTGAGAAGAAAGAAGGAAAGAAACCTTGTACTCAAGGAAAGACGAGGGACAGTTTTACACCTTGTCAGTGAGAAGAAAGAAAGAAAGAAAGCTTGTACTCAAGGAAAGACGAGGGACAGTTTTACACCTTGTCAGTGAGAGGAAAGAAAGAAAGAAAGCTTGTACTCAAGGAAAGACGAGGGACAGTTTTACACCTTGTCAGTGAGAAGAAAGAAGGAAAGAAACATTGTACTCAATGAAAGACGAGGGACAGTTTTACACCTTGTCAGTGAGAGGAAAGAAAGAAAGAAACCTTGTACTCAAGGAAAGACGAGGGACAGTTTTACACCTTGTCAGTGAGAGGAAAGAAGAAAGAAATCTTGTACTCAAGGAAAGACGAGGGACAGTTTTACACCTTGTCAGTGAGAGGAAAGAAGGAAAGAAACCTTGTACTCAAGGAAAGACGAGGGACAGTTTTACACCTTGTCAGTGAGAGGAAAGAAAGAAAGAAAGCTTGTACTCAAGGAAAGACGAGGGACAGTTTTACACCTTGTCAGTGAGAGGAAGGAAAGAAATCTTGTACTCAAGGAAAGACGAGGGACAGTTTTACACCTTGTCAGTGAGAGGAAAGAAGGAAAGAAACCTTGTACTCAAGGAAAGACGAGGGACAGTTTTACACCTTGTCAGTGAGAGGAAAGAAGGAAAGAAGCCTTGTACTCAAGGAAAGACGAGGGACAGTTTTACACCTTGTCAGTGAGAAGAAAGAAGGAAAGAAACCTTGTACTCAAGGAAAGACGAGGGACAGTTTTACACCTTGTCAGTGAGAAGAAAGAAAGAAAGAAAGCTTGTACTCAAGGAAAGACGAGGGACAGTTTTACACCTTGTCAGTGAGAGGAAAGAAGGAAAGAAACCTTGTACTCAAGGAAAGACGAGAGACAGTTTTAGGAATGACTGGCCACAGAGACCACTGCCATGTCAGGATGTAACGAAGCAGTGTTTTTGAAATAAATTCATTCTTCATAGCAAAAACATTGTTTTGTTGGCAGGCTTCTTCATTTAAGCATCAACATATGATAAACACTTGAAGTGATTTGGTAAAAAATCTCAATAAATGGTGTTGACACTCTTATTTCAATGATGTAATGGAATGTTCTTTTGATTTCTTGAATTAGTATTTCGACGAGTGAATCATGCTTGTTTCCAAATATTTCTATGAACAAAAAAGAAAATGTTTTTATCACAGTAGAGTTGAACACCGATGATGTCATTCCATAAAGCGAGTATCAAACATGCTAATGACAGCTATGTAGAGATGATCAAATCACTTCATGATCACAAAATCAAACATTAAAAAGTATACATCGATAAACG
>JAWQFJ010027444.1:30000-32500 GCA_034096865.1 Theodoxus fluviatilis | reverse complement strand
TAACATACACACAGACCTCCAGAACAAATTGATTGTAGCAGATGGCCAAATCGAAGGTTTAGAAATATATTCTAAACGCAACTGTCTCAGGGTCTTCGGGTTGCCGGAAGAACATCGCGAGTCTTATTGGATCTGCCTCCAGGCTGTGCTGAAGGTTTTCCACATAGCGCTCCCTGACGCCTCATGGTCCGAGAGGGATATTGTCCGAGTGCAGAGGCTGGGATCGCGAAGTGAGGATGAATGGCACGACAATCCACGTCCAGTTCTGGTGGAAATGACAAGATGGACGGATAAATTGCGACTCCTCAGACTCGGACGCAATCCTCTCAGGAGAAGAGGTATTCTCATTTCGGGTGATCTCACGAAGAGGCAGAGCACCACGTTGCAACAGCTCCGTAGTCAAGGCCACCAGGCATACTTTCGCAACAACACGCTTTGCTTCCGAAATGAACCTCCAGGCCATAGGACACTGCAATACCAGGTGAAATCGACTCATGAAGCGCAAGTCCACAGACCTGAGGACAGAAGAGTTGAGCAGCGCGTGAGGGCGTCTAGGTCTCGCACAATGACTAGACATGCCAAGGACACTCCTGCTGCTCATCATCTCCGCCAGCCACAGCTCCAGTCGCCAAGAAGTAGCCCTCAGACAAATCGCCAATATCGCCGAGACACTACAAAATGGGAGGAAAGTCGACGGAGGAAGCGGAACAACGTCTCAAACGGAGCCACTCCGTCTGCAGGTCTTCCTGTCACCGATAATCACAGCGCCTTCCTCGCGCAAGGGCATCCCCCCGCAGCATCAATCGGCGACACCATGAGTGCCCCTGAGAATCTTCAGTCCATCCCGCGACAACAAAACTACAAAAAGACATTAGAAAATAACAAACGCTCGACACCTAGGTATGTTGTTGTTGATGAATGTTCATGCACTTCTGATGGTGACGTTTCGGAAAGTGAGGATCTTGGGTCACGTGCACCCGTTCCTCCCTTGGAATCTGCGGCACCAGCTTCAGCGCCACAAACAATCGACCGTCAGTCCTCTGAGAAGTCTCCACGGCCAGTGATACCTCCTAACATGTCACCGACCAAGATATCAAAGAAGCAAACTACTTTGTCTAAGTGGTTGGTCTCGAGCAGCAACTCTGTGGGAGTCGGGGAGAACTCAAATGCTGCTGCTGTGAATGGTCATCTCCAAAACTCCGGGGATAGTACGGATAGCACTGATGGCTCCAAAAGCAACCCTATCTCGAACTGTGTTGGTGAAAAAGCCCGAACTACTCCTGTGACCAACAGCTCCAGCCATTCGGTGTGGGAAGGACGCCTGCGCCACACAGGAGAGTCAGCGCCACGAGGAGCCACCGAAATCCCCAGTGAATGACTTGTAGGCCGACGCCCGATAGATGAAGATGCCCTTTTGAACCCTGTAAGCCATCTCGGTGAACTTGGCAGTCTAAGGATGCTCTCTTGGAATGTAGAAGGTCTCGCATCTAAGCTAGGTGAACCAGGGTTCTCTGAATACCTCGCATCCTTCGATATTTGTTGTTTATTGGAGACTTTCACCCCTACAGACTTCGACTTTACCAGTCATTTTGATCAACACACTGTATTCCATGCTGCGGCCAAGAAACTTTCAAAGCAAGGTCGCAGATCGGGAGGGGTGGTTGTGTTGATCAAGAGGTCCATATCCCAGGCTGTATCTACTGTGAACATTAACGTGGACAATCTTTTGGCTTTCAGAGTAGCAAACGTTGCGGATGTTGACATTATAATTATATGTGTGTATATCCCGCCAGTCGATTCCCCGTATTATAGGGGAAATCATATTACTTGCAATATAACTGGTCTAGAAGATGCCATTCTTCAGTGCCAAGAAGCTTTTCCCAGATCACCACTAATAATTTGCGGTGATCTTAATGCAAGGGTCGGAGAGTGGGACGTACGGACTATTAGCATGGACCAGGATGACGACGAGGAACCGTGGGAAGGGTTAGGGTGCGCACGTCCATACCTTAAGCAGTCTAGAAGGTCCCTGGATAGAGCCACAAACACTTTTGGCGACATTTTGAAAAGTTTATGCCTCATTCATCGCTTGATCATCCTGAATGGATGCACGCATGGGGACAGTGAGGGACGATGCACATACGTGTCTCCCCATGGAGACAGTGTCGTCGATTACTGTATGGTAGATGCTGACTCCTCATACTTACCTGTCGACCTCATTGTCTCTGATAGAGTAGAGAGTCACCACATGCCTCTAGAGATCGCCATTGGTCCAATTAAGGATGATCATGATATCTTGGGCAAAAAAATGTATGTCAACAAAATACGATGGGACCCAACAAGAGCGGATGAGTATAGAGGAATGACAGAAAAACCGGAGTTTAGGAAGCGCCTAAATGAAGCTTCTGCAAGGATAGACACTTCTGTAGATTCCGCCCTCCAGCTATTTTATGAGACAATTTGTTACTTGTACCCAATGTATGCAAAAAAGCGTTCTTGC
>JAWQFJ010027444.1:12500-22500 GCA_034096865.1 Theodoxus fluviatilis | reverse complement strand
TGTTGCTGACTTCCTCATTCGTGACATGATCTTTATATGAGATGTTCAGAATCTTGCAACTGGGCATAGTACCCAAAGTAAACGAAGGTCAAAGTGCACCTAGCGAACTTGTGTTCGAGGACTGCTGCATACGAATTGGCCGAAGTGCACTTCGCGAACTTGCGTTCGGGGACTGTTATATACGAAGTGCACTTCGCGAACTTGTGTTCGGGGACTGCTGCATACGAATTGACCGAAGTGCACTTCGCAAACTTGTGTTCGGGGACTGTTGCATACAAAGTGCCCTTAGCGAACTTGTGTTCGAGGACTGTTGCTTACGAAGTGCACTTAGCGAACTTGTGTTCAAGGACTGTTGCTTACGAAGTGCACTTAGCGAACTTGTGTTCGAGGACTGCTGCATACGAATTGGCCGAAGTGCACTTCGCGAACTTGTGTTCGAGGATTGCTGCATATGAATTGGCCAAAGTGCACTTCGCGAACTTGTGTTCGAGGACTGCTGCATACGAATTGGCTGAAGTGCACCTAGCGAACTTCTGTTCGGGGACTGCTGCATACGAATTGGCCGAAGTGGAGTCGATGATGAAACTTACAGCTTAGACTTTCCCCGACTCCCAAACGAAAGAGCGATCATATATAATTATTCGGGACACAGCTTCGTTTTACTTCGTTCAAGTATACATTGGGCTTCAAAGAACACAATCATCGAAGTCTACTTCGTTCATCGGACACTTGGCAAACCCCTAAATTTGCTTACACGAAGTCAAAACTTTGGCGCAGTAGGTCAAAACTCTGCCCAATGAAAACACCTCAAAGGGACAATCTTCATCAAATCACTTCGTTGCTCAACTTTTATAATTTACAACAGAATGCTCACCTGTAGGGGTCACTTTCAGAGTTGTGGTTTTTTAATGTCATTTGTCATACAAAAAGTCAGTTAGTCCTGTTTGACGTCGCATATTGGATTTGTGCGCATGTATTCTTTTGAGTGTTTTGTGCCGCAGCTTCACAGGTTTGTGAATTTCTGTCTGTGGAGTGTTACGGGATCCACAAAAACGAAATAAAACAGGTCCCGGGTTACTTACATATCTTTATATTTCAACATAAAACATGCCCGCAACAGGGGTAGAAAATAAAAATATAAATAAAAAGAATGTTACATTGGTATATGGCTCAAACACAACATCCTCAATAACCCAATCTTATAAAATTACACCTACTCTTCACCTACTCAACTCCCAACGGGAAAAATGAAAAAGCACAAGTAAAATGTCGGTCAGCCTTCTTATATAAAACATAAAAGCACGTAGGTCAGCCCTCGACAAGTAAAACTATCTACTCGTGTAAAACTCTCGCACCAACCTTCCACCGCTCTCTCTCTCTCTCTCTCTCTCTCTCTCTCTCTCTCTCTCTCTCTCTCTCTCTCAGAAGGCGCTGCTGTGCTAAGTGAAGAAGCCCCGCTCACGACTGCTCCGTAAAATTTTGAGAAAACACAGTACAACGTCATGCCACTCGCCGGATTACCAGCTGCTGAGGAGGCTGAGTTATCGTCCCTGCTCACGACTGAGATATTGCCATCTTGGACAGTCGTTGGAGACGAGGGAAACAGCATCGTCGTTCTGCGGTTCAGGCAAGCCGGCAGTCAGCAATTTCTCTCGAACAACATCAAGCGAGGAGTGTGGCGACGAAAAACACCATCTCAACGACGACGAGACCAGCGGCGGGCAGAAAGTCACAGAGCCATGGGTGAGAGGAAGTTTTATCGAAACACTGCATCCGAAATTATTGATAATGAACATGCCGCGAATTTTGCTGTTCACCATACGTAGCACGGGTTTCACATGCTGCTGCATCATTGAGTCAGACACTAACAACGCCCTTGACCTTTGACCTACCTAGCCGGCAAGATGACTTGGTCACAGAGAGCACTGAAAGCGAAGCCTGCGAGACTTCTGCAGCTAAACCCCAATGGCGAAATCGAGACCAACACCACTACTCCAACCTTCACCCGAGCAAGTCCTTACCATTGAAGACTGCGAGGAGGTTCTCCAGCGGGTGATGAAACGAGTGGTTGATAGAGTGTACGATTGCCAGCACAGGATACAAGAGGTGCGAGACGAAATTGCCATCGCTGCTGCTCCTCGACCTGGCCAGGACACGAACACGGATCATCAGACACTACAGGGGTCGTCGTCCGTGCCATCGGGAGCTCCTGGTTCCCCAGCCTCATATCATGCCCCTGCTCCACCAGCTGATGACCCCAACATCGTCCCGATTCCTGACCGCAGGCGACCGACATTGAGACGGCGTGCAAGCAAAGATTATAGGTTACACAAAGATAGTTCATGCCGAGCTTTTGCTATATAAACTTACAAGACGCTCGGAAACGCAGCGCACCAAGCGGAAATGATGCGTGAATCAAGGGAAGTAATCACACCGCTTAGCGACATGTAAATTTGCTTGTATATCGACGCGTTTCTGATGCGTTCCGATCATGTTTGTGAATAAATTTATGGTGTGATGTCTAACAAGAAGGGCAAAGCCCATACGACTCACATGCTTGACCTTGACCTTTACATGACCTTGACCTTCGGGTGACCTTCAAGGTCAAGGTCAAACAACTAAACCTACCAATGACATTATATTCTGAGAACTGCTTTACACATTTTTCCTACCAAAATACATGTGACCTTGACCCAAGGTCAAGGTCATCCAAGGTCATGCAACACAAAGCTGTTAATTCAAGACATAGGAAGCACAATGGTGCTTATTGGCACTTTCTACCATGAGATATGGTCACTTTTAGTGGTTCACTACCCCATTTTGGTCACATTTCATAAGGGTCAAAGTGACCTTGACCTTGATGATATGTGACCAAATGTGTCTCATGATAAAAGTATAACATGTGCTCCACATAATTATGAAGTTTGAAACAGTTATCTTCCATAGTTCAGGGTCAAGGTCACTTCAAAATATGTATACAATCCAACTTTGAAGAACTCCTGTGACCTTGACCTTGCAGCAAGGTCAACCAAACTGGTATCAAAAGATAGGGCTTACTTTGCCCCATTCTGTAAACCCGAGTCAGTAGTATTGACTCTGGCACAGTTCGCAATGAATGCGTAATAGGCTTGACCCTTGGCATTACAGCCTTGCGCCAAAAATAGTTCGTTCTGATACTATTTTTCTCTCCACTTTTTACAGAAATCGTTCAGATGTAAAAACTTGGTTCCATTTCAACACAAACATTTTATTGTATCGAATAAACGCTTGTTTGTTGTCTCAACAACAGTAAGTTAAGAGTTTTGTGCGAAATAGTCTTAGAACTACTTTAACGGCGTATGTCAGGGAGCACATCGGCTATCCCATGCACAAGCCTCTCGTGTGACCTCCGCTTGCATAAATTGGCCGAAAACCTTCCATCACGTGACGTCAACAGTGCTAGAGATACTTTTGCCGGTAGGCGAAATCTCTAGTTTACTAGAATGACTTTGCCCTATATATCGTATATAGATGAGGTATCCAATCTCAAAAACTTTAGAGAAAAAATTAATGTGAAAAATTGCTGTTTTAGACAACATTTATGGCCCCTGCGACCTTGACCTTGAAGCAAGGTCAAGTCACTATGTAGTTTTTTTGAGGCCTTGTCATCATACACCATCAAGTCAGATTTGGTATTGATAGACTTAATAGTCTCCGAGAAAAAGCCAACGTTAAAGTTTTCGGACGCCCGGACGCCCGGACGCCCGGAAGCCCGGACACCCGGACGCCCGGACGGACGAAATGGGTGAGTACATAGACTCACTGTTGCTTCGCATGTGAGTCAATAAAATGATTTGATGCAATAATGGGGGTGTTCTGGCTTTATTTTTTGTAGCAGGCGTTGTGAAATCGAACGCGCACATAGGCCTATTAAATCTAGTACATGGTGTTGATGGAACGATCTAATTTTCATTATTATCGAAGAATGCAAGTTTGTTTATCAACGTATACACTCCAGTGGAATATCTTTAGGAAATGCAAAGCAATACATACCTGTCAAGAAGTGTAACTGCTCCACACTGTTCGTGTTTATTTATTCGGTTATCTGCAACACGACGGCTGCCCTGTGATCCCAGAGCTCAAACTTTTGATTGTACGCGTTTCGACTGCCGCTCAAACTTTGATTGTACGCGTTTCGGTGTTAGAGCCCTTTCTAGAGTCCCTTTCGCCTTTTGACTGCTGCTCAAACCTTTTATTGTACGCGTTTAGGTGCTATTTTGGATAAATTTAATTAATTTGCATGAAACATTTTTTTAAAAATTCCGCTCTTTAAAAAATAATGTTGTCAAAGCTAGGTCAGTATCTTCACAAAGAGGGAGTGGGCCTGACGGTCTGTCTGTCTGTCTGTCTGTCTTTCTCTCTGTCTGTCTGTCTGTCTGTCTGTCTGTCTGTCTGTCTGTCTGTCTGTCTGTCTGTCTGTCTGTCTGTCTGTCTGTCTGTGCGTGCACATGCGTGTGTATGTGTGTGTGTGTGTGTGTGTGTGTGTGTGTCTGTGTGTGTGTATGTGTGTGTGAAGAAATGTATAGAACAGATTCATCTGATTCTGAACATCATTTCAATTTCCTTTTTCTGAAAACACATTTTAAAAAGTTAATATTGCTGTTAGGGAAGATGGGACAGCATGCAGTTTGTTGTCCACCTTTGGATCTCCCACCCCCCCACCCACCCCAAATTAAAATTTAAAATTGAAAGGGTAGAGTGGGTCAGCAGGGGGGAAAATAGGGTTGATCAGATTTCTGTAACCACAACTCTTCCCCCACTAAATGTTCTTGTAAAATAAAAAGTGGTCATTTTATATTCATTCTGCAGGTAAGATGGCGCCGGTTGGTCAGGGCGACAAGATGATGGCTCTTTTGTTTGGTCTGTACGTCGTTTGTATGGTGATCGAGAGAGCTAAAAGTTTGCATGTGTATAGCAGAGATGATCTAAGAAGGCAATGGTGGCGTCCCTCAACGACTACCGCCCGGTCGCCCTGACTTCGGTGGTGATGAAGGTCTTCGAGCGACTAGTCCTCAAGCATATCCAGTCCGTCACCACCGACAGGATGGACTCGCGGCAGTTTGCATACCGGACCAATCGGTCTGTCGACGACGCCGTCGCGCTGGCCATCCACTTCGTCCTCCAGCATCTCGAGTCGCCCAACAACTATGCCCGACTCCTCTTTGTGGACTACAGCAGCGCTTTTAACACCATCGTCCCTCAGAGACTCTTTGACAAGCTGCTGACCCTCGACCTCTCTCCTTCCATCTGTCACTGGGTCCTGGACTTTCTCCTGCGTCGTCCCCAGGCCGTTAAGATCAGCGACCTCACCTCCCAGACCCTCATCCTGAACACTGGCGCCCCCCAGGGGTGCGTGCTGTCCCCTCTCCTCTACTGCCTCTACACGAACGACTGCGTGTCCCATCACGAGTCTGTGCAGCTCATCAAGTTCGCGGACGACACTACAGTCGAAGGTGCGATCTCCAACAGCGACGAATCCCACTACCGCCGGGAAGTCGACTGCTTGGTGTCGTGGTGTGGTGAGAACAGTCTTGAGCTGAACACCACCAAGACCCAGGAGATGATCGTCGACCTGAGGAAGAATCCCACCCCTATCGTTCCACTGATGATCGGCGGCCAGGCCATTGAGATCGTGGACTGTTTCAAGTTCCTCGACACGCTCATCTCCTCCGACCTCAGTTGGGGCAACAACATTGACGGCATCCATAAGAGTGCCCAGCAGCGGCTGTACTTCCTGAGGCAGCTCAAGAAGTTTGGACTGTCTCCGGAGATCATGCTCCACTTCTACCGTGCTGTGGTGGAAAGTGTTCTTACCTTCTCCATCTGTGTGTGGTTCGGAGGGGCCACTCAACAGCAGAAAGACAAGCTGGAGCGTGTCGTGCACGCTGCTGGCAGGATCATTGGCCGTGATCTGCCCTCCCTAGCCTCTATCTGGTTATGCGACACTATCGCGAGTGACAATATCGCGTGCAACACTATCGCGTGCAACACTATCGCGAGTCTACTACTACCGCGTGTGTCACAACCGCGTGTCATACTTTAGCGTGTGTAACACTATCGCGTGTATAAGACTATCGCGAGTAACACGACCGCGTGTAACATTAGCGCGAGTGTAATACTGTTTAATACATTTAAATAATTCTTAATTTAAAATGTTTTGTTTGAGTAGGTAGCAGCAGAAGGAAAATTCCATTTTTACATGTAAATGTTTTAATGGCAATAAAGGGTTTTGTTGTTGTATTGTATTGTATTGTACGAGAAAGAGAGCGTCGAAGGTCAGTCACACTTAGTTTGTGTACGATTAAAACTTATCATCACTTATAAAAGCTGCCGTGGGCGAGTGGTTAAGACGACGGCCTATGAAGCGGAAGGTCCTGAGTTCGATACCCACCAGGGCCGCGACTTTTTTTTCTTTTTTTTTAAAAATAAATAAATGATAATTATAATTCCACAGTCTACATATATATTTTATTTTTAATTCTTCGCGACCTTAAACAAATTATAATTCCACAATCTATATATTGGTGTGTGAGTTTTCACAGTTCACATTTACGAGATAACATTTACAAAAAACAGAACCTAATCATTAAAACAAGGTAATGTATACAAGTGCGCACAAATATATATATATATATATATATAAATGGTCATTAACACATGGCAAAGTAAACAAGTGCACACACAAGATTAATATCAAGACATAAATACTCATTAAGAATAAGCTATGGCAAGGAATACAAATATACACACAAAAAGTATCATCACCTAAAATTGAATAACTTTTGAAATATTCAATCAATTTTTTTTTCAATTTATCAAGAAGAAGCCTTGCTCTAAGAGTGTACCAAAGTAGAACTTCGAGATGCCTTGGACCACTGAGCAAAAGGCATTTATAGTCGAGGCATACTTTCGGCTGAAGTCTTCATGCAGCTCAGCTGCAATTCAGACAACGGTTCGAATGTCGGGAATTTCCTCACCAGAATACAGATTAAACAAAAGCTTACACCTGAAGACATGAGGAAGCGAGTGATCATGTGCCGGCGGTTTTGCGACAAGATCGACGATATGCCGGACTTCCTTGACAATGTCTGGTTTTCTGACGAGGCACATTTTCAGTTGTCAGGTCACGTTAACAGTAAGAATAACATTTTCTGGGGTAGCACACCCCCTGATCCCAAGGGAGGAGTGCGAGAGGGTCATTGCGAACTTTGCACGACGGATCCAGGTGTGTTTGCAGCACCAGGGAGCACACTTGGAGCACATTTTGGATGGCCAGTGACACAGAGTGTTTTTGAAGTACAGATGTGAATCAAGATTAGAACACAAACTCACAAAAAGAAAGTTTGCGTGCGTTTAGAACACACACTCAGACTATATATTGAATGGGTTGCTTCAAATCAAGATTAGAACACAAACTCACAAAAAGAAAGTTTGCATGCGTTCTCTCTCTCTACGTGGTAAACGCGGTAGTGTTACGCGCGGTAGTGTTACGCGCGGGAGTGTCACATACGCGCTAGTGTTACATACGCGGTTGTGTTACGCGCAGTAGTGTTACTCGCGGTAATGTTATACTCGCGGTAGTGTTACACGCGGTAGTGTTACACGCGGTAGTGACGGTCGCGGTAGTGACCAGCACCCCCTCTATCTACGCCCAGCGCATAGTGCGCAAGTCCCGTAAGATTGTGGCGGACCCCTCCCACCCTGCTTGTTCCCTCTTCCAGCTCCTTCCCTCTGGCCGTCGTTTCAGGTCCCTCAAAACGCGCACATGCCGTTTTCAGAACTCGTTCTTCCCCACGGCGGTGATGGAGCTGAACGCTGTCCAGAACCTCCCCAGGCAGCTTTGCCGCCGCTGATCCTGTCGGCGGTGCGCACACACTTCTCCACATCTATGACAGTGCCACTTTCTCTTTTGTGCTTCCTCTGGGTTATATGGACTGCTACTGAGTGTGGTTGGCGGTGGGGGTGGGGGAGGGGGGTGGGTGGGGAAGGGTTGGTCTTCTTGTAGCTTTCACTTGCGCAGGGTTGTTTTGTATTGTTCTATTGTATTCTTTTGTGTGGTGACGGGGGGTGGGGGGTGGGGGGGTGGGGTGGGGGGGGGGGTATGTCTTAGTGGTCTTGTCTCTGTTCATATGTATTATTTATTGCCACTTAAAAGGGGGGTGGGTGGGTGGGTGTATCATCTTAGTTTGTTCCTCTTTTGTCAACAGTTCTTAAATAGTAACTTTAACTGTTCATTGTATATTGCCCCATTTACCAGTTAACCCTTTTGGTTTCAGGTGCAGTCTTATCTCTTGTCTGTGTGCAGCTGCGTGTGTGTCGTGAGTGAGGTACATCGGGAAATGTCCATGTTTTTTGCATAAACGGCGTGTTAGGGTGTGTAAGCGAAGCGTGTGTTTGGCTTTTTGTTTTGTTTCTTTTAGCCTTCATCACTTAGTTTTCCTCGTGCTCGTTTTTTAAAATGATGTCACTTGGCGCAATAAATTACTGTGTACTGTGTGTACTGTGTACTGTGTACTGGCTTTGTCAAATATCATAGAAAAAACTTTGTGGGAGGGTACACGATTAAAATTCTACTGCCAAATCGCAACTTTTGTGTATTGGGAAGTAAATGATCACACAAAATGAAACGATCAGTCTTACCAATTTTAATGAATGAATGGTCTCTTAAGACATACTTTAAATACACATCTCCTTTGTAATGGGAGATGGAGTCTGCAGTGTAATTAAAAAACAACAACAGTAACAACAGTAACATCAATAACAACAACAACAACAGTGATATTAATAAGTAGAATGTGTTTTATTACCTGGCAGTCACGGATCATTTATGATTCACTGGTTCAGTCTTATCTAATTATGAATGTATGCTTTTGTGAGATTTTCTTTACTATTCATCTCCAATGCAATTAAAGGTGGAGTCAAAGGAACCTTTTTTCATTAAACAGATAGTGTTTTGTTGGCTGAAGACTGAGGTCATTTATGTGAATTGCAAGGACATTAATTTTAAACCTGAGAATTAAGTCTCCATCAATATACAATAAAATTTGCCTCCAAATGTTTACACTGACATACACATCTTTGCAGAAAACATTCATCAACCAAAAAGAAAGAAAGAGAGAGAGAGAATGAACAAACAAATGAATGTTTTAGTGTATCCGCCTTCGACCCACTACAAGGAGAGAGAGAGAGAGAGAGAGAGAGAGAGAGAGAGAGAGAGAGAGAGAGAGAGAGAGAGAGAGAGAGAGAGAGAACAACCAAGAAATCCCTTACATCAGCAACTGAATTAGGTCTACTTTCTCAAGAGTTCTTTAAAATGCTTTCTCTTGTAGTTGTACTCTATACTGAACTTCAAAAAAATATTGGCCAAAGTGACTTTGAGGACAAAATCACTTGAAGTTTAAATCAACATCAGTATAGCACTGAATGACCAAACCATTTATTTTCAGGTGTAATCGTCTGGTTCAAGGTGTTGAGTCTTAGGTGGCATGCAGACCTCAAGCTTAGTAGCATCAAGTCCCAGTGAACATCTGACAGTGGTTGCCATGGCAAGTGGAGATCAGTCTGGAGCTGGTGGCAGTGCTAGAATCTCACCTTCTCCAGGTTTGTGTCTGCTTGGAGTGAAGGCAAACAGGCAGGCAGGATGGAAAAAAAGGATGGAAAAAAGCTGGAAAAAAGGCAGGTAGACAGGTAGGAAGGCAGTCAGGCAGACAGGCAGGCAGGCAGGCAAACAGGCTGGCAAAAAGGCAGGTAGTTAGGAAGGCAGGTAAAAAGACAGGTAGACAGGTAGGAAGGCAGTCAGATGGGTGCACAGAGATAGACAAGCAAGCTGACAAAGAGGTAGGCATGAAGGCAAGAAGACAGACAGGAAGGCAGAGAGGTTTGAAAGCAGGCAAGCAGGTGGTTGGGCAGGCTATGTCAGTGATGTCTGCTGTTTTTTTGTCAAAGTCCCCGAGTATTTTGA
>JAWQFJ010027444.1:0-10000 GCA_034096865.1 Theodoxus fluviatilis | reverse complement strand
ATGACCTTGAATGACCTTGACCCAAGTCAAGGTCACATGTATTTTGGTAGGAAAAATGTGTAAAGCAGTTCTCAGTATATGATGTCATTGGTAGGTTTAGTTGTTTGACCTTGACCTTGAAGGTCACCTGAAGGTCAAGGTCATGTAAAGGTCAAGGTCAAGCATGTGAGTCGTATGGGCTTTGCCCTTCTTGTTTCAGAAGTAATATTGCACCAATGATTCTAGGTTGAGCTAGCATCTGTGAGAGAATGACATAATTATGTTCAAAATGTGTATTATGAATACTCATATGCCACTTCATGTCCAAAATGAATTAAGTATACTTGCAACTGTGGAAATGTTTAAGCTTTTATGGAGTCTGAAGCATCCCCTAAATGATTGAAGTGTTCATAATTAGGCATGCAGTGAAAATATCTAAGCCACGTTTGGATCAAGAGCAATAAAAAGACATGTTAAGTACTCAATTTAAGCCATGTTTACATTGATTAAAACTTGAAGCAAAATATGTATCAAAACCTCTGACAACTGATTTTTATTTTCCAAGTAGGTCATGCTTGCATTTGTGAAAATACTGAAATGAAAATAGGGGTCAAAAGAGTTATTCTCACATCAAATGAAAGCTTGCAACAAGATTTGTGTCAAAAGCACTGAATAACTGTTTTGAACGGTTAAACCAAGTCATGCTTACAATACAGTGAAAACATTGAAGCAGAAATTGAAACAAAGGTTCTCAGGAGAGACTCTGAATGTACAGGATGAGTTGTATTTGAAGGCTTGAAGCAACATTTGTCATCAGAAGCAATGGAAAGATGTTTTGATCGTTCAGAATAGGCCATGCCTGCACTTTTCATTTTCGGGAAGGATCATAAGCAATCTGTTACCTTCAGTGACTTAACCCTTGGAGTGCCATGATAACACACACACACACGCACGCATGCACGCACGCACGCACGCACACACACAAACGCACGCACGCACGCACACACACACACACACACACACACCACCACCCCTAAAAGCACACTCCCAGTGCACTGGCATTGATGGCAGACCAGCTCGGATGTGTGTCGTGCTCTCATTGGTTGATAAAAATAGGCACTAACCATGAGAGGGTGAGTTTGCGAAAGTCGAACACATAGAGCCAGAGCCCAGTGGCCTAAAATTTGGACTGTGGGACTCTGATGGTTAACTCTTTTCAGTTCTTGCATTTTAGCACAATTTTATACCCCTCTCATGGTATTTGCTTTACATCAGTTTCTATACATAGTGTATAGATACTCAAGGTAGTCATGCCATATACCAAAAAACTCAGAAATGAATGCATTTTCATATGATGCAAAAGAAATTTGCATTCTTTGTTTGATTCAGGTAAGATGACCTTTGACTTTGTTACTAAAAAGAAATTTTGATACAAAAAAGAAGTTAAAATACAAAGAACAAAAAATTTCAATCATGAATGTATTCACAAACAAGAAGGGCAAAGCCCATACGACTCACATGCTTGACCTTGACCTTTTATATGACCTTGACCTTCAGGTCCTTCAAGGTCAAGGTCAAACAACTAAACCTACCAATGACATCATACACAAAAAATTGCTTTACACATTTTTTCCTACCAAAATACATGTGACCTTGACCCAAGGTCAAGGTCATCCAAGGTCATGCAACACAAAGCTGTAAATTCAAGGCATAGGAAGCACAATGGTGCTTATTGGCACTTTCTATCATGAGATATAGTCACTTTTAGTGGTTCACTACCCCATTTTGGTCACATTTCATAAGGGTCAAAGTGACCTTGACCTTGATGATATGAGACCAAATGTGTCTCATGATGACAGTATAACATGTGCCCCACATAATTATGAAGTTTGAAACAGTTATCTTCCATAGTTTAGGGTCAAGGTCACTTCAAAATATGTATACAATCCAACTTTGAAGAGCTCCTGTGACCTTGACCTTGAAGCAAGGTCAACCAAACTGGTATCAAAAGATAGGGCTTGCTTTGACCTATATACCACTTGTAGCTGAGGTCGCCATTCTCAATAACGTGGGAGAAAATTGGGAAAATGTGAAAAATGACTGTTTTTGAGACCACATTTATGGCTCCTGTGACCTTGACCTTGAAGCAAGGTCAAGTCACTATGTATGTTTTTTGAGGCCTTGTCATCATACATCATCATGCCACATTTGGTGTTGATAGACTTAATAGTCTCCGAGAAAAATCCAACGTTTAAGTTTTTTACGCCCGGACGGACGGACGCCCGGACGGACGGACGGACGGACGCCAGGACGGACGGACGCACGGACGGACGGACGAACGACACGGCTCAGTACATAGACTCACTTTTGCTTCGCATGTGAGTCAAAAACAGGTTATTTTCACAAAAAATAATCAGCTGTGCACCAAATAATCCAAATCTGAGAAAATTTCATTAACATTTGCAGGTGTTATACCTGATTATGTAACACAGGTAAAAATAACAAAAATTAACAAAATTGAAAATCATCATAGGATCTGCAGTCAAATAGCTTAAGAACAAAAAAACACACCAATTGTGTTACAAATGATGAGTATGTGGACTACTTGTCATTTACACTGAGGTACAGGTGTCAAGAGCACAAAGCAAACATAATTACAGGTGAGAACAGTATGGCCAGGTGCAAACAGGTAACAATGTTTCAAATGCTAGAATGGAAGTCCAGTAGACAGTTCCTGTCTTCTTATAGCCACAAGTATGAGTCACAAGTTGAGCATTTTGTCCTTGTTTTCATTTCTACAGGTTTGTCTTGTCTTTGTAGCAGTTTTTGCAGTTTTTTTCTTTCCTTTATCATAACTGGGATTATGGGGTGTGAGGTGAAAACCACAGGTTTTCCTATGGTGGGAGGATTACCTTCCTTTGACAGATCACCTGATTGCCTGGCCAGTTCTTCTGTTAAATCTGCCTGCCCATACCTATTAGATCTTTTTAGTTCATCTACATCACTGTGCATTTTTCTATATTCTTGAAATTAGATGAAAACATTTACCCTAGCGATGTCATGACATTGCAAGAAAGGTGTCTGCCACCATTAATTGGTTTTTTTATAAGGCTTGTAAGTGTTGATCAGTTGATCACTTTTATCCACCCCTCCCATATAGGCATTGTATTCTTGGACTACAGTTGGCTGTATAATTAATACATTTATGCGTTCTTAAATCAACAGTCATGTCATTCCAGTCTGTGTACAGAGAGGGCTTATCATATCCTACAGCGGCCGCATACAAGTTAGTGTATAGTCACAGAGTCTCTGCAAGGCAGGCTGTAATAATAAGTTTTAAAAAATCCACAGGCCGCAGGTAGTTCCTCTACTCCATCCTTGTCCTCGTATCGGGGATGTGGACACCAGGGGGGTGTCAGGGCCTGAACGGGGGCAGGGGTCTCCAGCCTGCGTCAGCTGCTGCATCATAACCCTCTCTGAAACACAGACTTTGGTCAAACAGTGGACATGAACCAAGATGGCAGATGAAAAAAATCGGTGACATAATTTTCCCATTATTTCCTAAAAGCATTGTGATATCCTAAAGTTCGATTTTTTAATATGAAATCTCAAAACCTAACTTTCTTTTGATGAAATATAGTCTAAACTTCTTTTTCTGAGAAAGAGTTTTATTCCAATCGGCACGTGAAGGCATGGATCACCAGTGATCAAAATTCAAGTACCGTAAAAGAACAGTTGAGAGTTAAATAGCAAAGCATTGTATGAAACTGAGGTAACAGCTATGTACATGGGCACGTTATGCACATCTTGTGCACTAGAGCTGCCTACAAAGTTGTGAAAAAAGAATTATCCTAGCATCATTCTCAGCATACGCATCATTCTCAGCATACACATATGGACGAAGAGACCGTTTCTCGCAGCTTCACAAACTTGAAGTGAAGTCACACATTTGATCCGGGAGCGAGGTTTAAAGTGTTAAACATTTTGTTTGTGAAATGAGCATCACTTTACTCATTCAGTCTTTACTTATTCAGTCTTTGATGTTGTATGAGTGTTTTGGCATAGTGAGAAGCCCCTAAATTACTGGATGACATGTTAATTTGGATCTGTTTGCAGACTCTGCAGATTCTGAAGATGACAAGTCTGCCACAGAAGACCAGTTGCGGAACCTTTCACAGAAAATTGGGAAGCATTGGCGGCTCTTTTGTAAGTTGTGGTGTATGTAAATAAATTTAGGGGGAGATGGAGATGGGTGGGTGAGGGAGTGGGGGAGCTTATTTCTGCAGTGGATTGTTGGGATGATATAGATTCATCCTGAACTACTGAAATGTTGATGAATGTGATTCTTCAGAGAGTAGTATACTGTACATGTATGTGTTTAGTTTTTTTAAGTCCTACATTGATGCAGAGAAAGTTGATGATTTCTCTTTTCTTGACTACATTTTGTTCCACAGTGCGCGCTGTTTTCAAACAACTTTCATTTACAAGGAAGGGAAATTTTTCGAATGAAATTTGTGGTAGTTTATGTTTTATCATCTCCTCACTCCAATTCTCAACTGCATTATCATCCTTGTCCTTGTCCCCATCCTCATCCTCATCTTTCTTCTTCCAGTCTTGTATCAGCTGTAGAGATGGCACATACAAACCTGTCATGCTTGCTTGCAGGTCGAAGTCTTGGCATCACAGACAAGGAGATGGACTTTGAGGAATCCTTGCCAGGTGGACACCAGATAGCGAAAGTGACCTACAACCTGCTGTGTTTACGGAAATCCAAACCTTCAGGACCGATCAAGGTGTCTGAGCTTGCCAGAGCCATTCTGCTGCAGGGATCCAACCTTTCCCATCTGGTGGAGCTCCTGCAGTAGGCATCATCTTTGAAAATGTGATGAAATGAGCTGCCTCCAATGCCTTGGTAGACTACCAGAAAGCAAGAGATTACTCATTATGTTTGAGAATGTGATGAGATGAGCTGCCTCCAATGCCTTGGTAGACTACCAGAAAGCAAGAGATTACTCATTATGTTTGAGAATGTGATGAGATGAGCTGCCTTCAATGCCTTGGTAGACTACCAGAAAGCAAGAGATTACTCATTATGTTTGAGAATGTGATGAGATGAGCTGCCTTCAATGTCTTGGTAGACTACCAGAAAGCAAGAGAGTAGTCATTATGTTTGAGAATGTGATGAGATGAGCTGCCTCCAATGCCTTGGTAGACTACCAGAAAGCAAGAGATTACTCATTATGTTTGAGAATGTGATGAGATGAGCTGCCTCCAATGCCTTGGTAGACTACCAGAAAGCAAGAGAGATACAGCAGCCTGATGTAACCCTTTCTATGTGGAGCAATGCTTTTTGCAGGGACTGTCCTTCGTGGGTTGGGTTGCAAAGTTGTAGCATAAGCCAGTATCGTCACTTGTCAAGGAAAGTCTGTTGCGAAGATGCAAAGCTCCAAACATGAAAGATTTGTTTTCTTCTGAGAGAAAAATTGGTCAGCATGTGTTTGTGGTAAGCAGATGTTGTTTTTGTACATGCACTAGAGATGCCTGCAAAATGGCCTGATGAAATACAGCATGTCTGTCACACATGCAGGCAGAAAGTGATCTGTTGCTCAAACGGAATGTATGGTGTAAGTGGTACTGTCAAATGTTCACAAATGCTCGGCCATGGAGAAAATTATCTTGTGTTTGAACCAGACTGAAGTTGATTCCATTGTGTCCAGGCAGCTTGGATAGGATTCCCTCATGGAACTGCTTCTTTTCTGGGCTGTTGCATAGACAGTAGAATGGACATCATTACAAGACAGACCAGAAAAAAATATGCATGTTCAGATTGGAATGAGTTCTTGATAGCTGCCAGTATAGCCATCCCTGACCAGTTTTTGGGGGGAAGGGGGCAGGGGAAGTTGGAGGGAGAGTGTCTGGGCCTCCACTGAAGGGTCTTTGAAAAACAGAACAGCTTTTTACTGCTGCTGCTGCTGCTGCTGCCAAGCAATACCATTCTGGAGAACAATAGTGCTTTTAGAACTTTTTCCAGAAGCTTTTAAACAGCAGTTGCCTCTGGCAGCTTGGAAGTGTGATTTTGAATGTGTTTTTGGTTGACATCTGAACCAAAATGTGGAGTTATTGAAAAGCCATACATGGAAGTAGAGAAAAAGAAAATGAATATATATGATTTGTGTGCTATTGATTATGTAACACAAAATTATGGGATGATAATGGAAATGATACGCAGAAAACCGCCATATTTTAAAATGAATTTATGCAGAATTTCTGAAGTTGTGTGCCACAGCCATGGCATCATTGTCAAGGTTCCAAACAAACAGTATTTGCCTGTTGTCTTGTCTAGGAGAAGAGTTATGAAGATTGATATACATATTTTATGAGTCACAAGCCCTGTTGTCAGACTTAGCAGTAAGTTCAGCAGTGTTGAATGCAGATTGCAGACTAATTTGAATCCAATTTGAGTGTAGTTCTGGATGTTGCAATAAATCTGATGTGTCTAAAAAGATCATGATGTGTCAAGGCTGGCAGCCAAATCTTACTGATCATCTTTAAATCTGCATAATAAAAATCGGCCATGTTGTAGAATTTGATATTTCACATGTGAATGCATGTATATATTGTACTCTGGTGGATTCACTCATGCAGAAGTGGAATTGGTAAATATTTGAAATCAGTCATAAATGCATCTTAGTTGCAAAATGAGGCTCATTCTCAGTGGGGCCCTCAATGTAATGTTGGTCTTTTTGGAATGGAAATAAGCCTGGCTGTATGACACACAGGAGAGAAGAAGCTTTGTTAGAGGCAGCCACAAATTTAGTTGCAGAATTGCAGTGCAATATACTATAATATAGGGCCTCTTACAAAAGAAGAAAGACTATTCTTTGGAAGATGAGTCATACCTTCTGCTTGAGTCATTTTAGGTTGTAGTGTGAGGCATACACAATCAGGGCACTACTGTGATTAGGACTGGCTGGTTGTCTAGGTCTCTGTTGCTTGACAGAAATCTATGTTCGTGGAGCCATCTTCTGGAATCCACTCCAGCAGTTGTCTGTCAACTGTTATTTGATCCATTTTATTTGTGTTTTTAAAGCTGTGATTTCATATTTATGCTGCAAAAAATGTTCAAGAGGAATTTTTTTTAGGTGTGTGTGCTAATAATGTGACTCTGTAGGTCTTTGGCTTTCATGTCTAGTGATTGATGATGTTTGCCAAGTTTTGGGTGCTTAAATAGGGATTGTTGCATAATTTACTGCTTACAGATTTTACTTTTATCCACTTGTTCCTGTTGCTAAGTGGAAGTTTGCCATCCAAAGCTATTGCAATGCAAAGACTTGTTTGAAGATGTATATATAGATATAAAACACATGCTTTTTATGTGATTTGTAGTCAGTAGTTTCTAATAAATGTGTGCGTGCGTGCCTTTTTGTGCTGCATAATGAGATTTTAATGTAAATTTGCTGTGAATGAGATACATGGATTTGTGTGTGTGATGTATGCCTCTGAGCTTATTTTATATTTGTAGGCAAGTTCCTTCATGCTTCTTCTCTGTAGATTGGGCATTATGTAACATTAAATTTTCTCACCTCATGTAAGGTTTGTCTTTGTGGTTTGTCACTATTGTTTTCATGTGTATTACTATTAGGATACTTTGGAGCAAAAAGCGCGAAAAATCATGCTTCTGGTGTTGATGTGGCATTCATTCCCTCTTTGATTTGCCATGTCAATTTCTCATGCTGAATTAACAGTGAACATTATAGTTTGTGTGTGATTGTGAGTGTGCTTGTGTGTGTGTGTGTGTGTGTGTGTGTGTGTGTGTGTGTGTGTGTGTGTGTGTGTGTGTGTGTGTGTGCATGCGTAGCAAGTTCAGTGTGCATGACACATCTACAAAGTGTACTTTGGGAAATGTTTTCTTTTTAATCTCCCCACGTAGGAAGATTATATATTCCAGCCCGAGTTTGGGATCAAGTGGCTGTGATATGGATTTGCATGCATGGAGCTGTCCAAAGTCAGGCATCTTGTAAAGATTCATTGTCATCTGTTCCTATGAGAATGTTCTGCAGACAGACGGTGCATGAGAGGATGCAACATTTGTCAGTTTTAAAAAGTTTATTGATAGCTGCTTCAAGACTTAATGACAAAATACACTCTAAGTATAGTTTCTAATGGCGATACATTCAGAGATGATTATTGTGTCATCTCTGAAATCACCATTTGCAATTTACAACAAAAATCATCTGACAACATGTAATGCCCTATTGATACACACATTAATCATTGGTAACATTTTTCACCATAACTGGTTTGTTGTATTGTAATATCCCCAGAGTTGAACTGCTTTAAGACTGTGCATGCAAGTGTGGGGGTGGATACAGAACACAAACATGCTTAATTTGTGTGGGGGAAAGAGGATGAGATAGGATGTTGGATTCTGACTGTAGAATGCATTAGCGCTGCATTGTTTTCAATGTTTGGTTATATACATGATCTTTTCAGAGATACAAAGACTTACTTCCTGTGCAGTATAGATTAGGATACAGGGATTGTTTGTACTTTATATGTGGTAAAGCACAAGGGCACAATCTGATAGAAAGTCAGACCTACCCAATCCCACTCCCATCCCGTACTATGTGACAACACAGAAAAAGCTGACAATACATAAACATCAGAGTAAAAAAAAGAAGAGAAGGTAGTATACATGTACAGTTACTTTAGCAAAAAGCTGGGTATATATACAATTGAGAAACTTCTTTGAAATTGCTATTTTAAAAAGTGACGAGGTTATGAAAGGATATGTCAATTGCAAGATTGAAATACATCAAGTGCAAAATATACACTCTGATTATACATGTAGTGCACCTTAAAAGAGAGTTTCAAAAATACACAACTGTGTTTAAGTCTTTGAAAATTACGTCCCAAACTTATCACAAAATCACACTGTAGTCAAACACTAACATTTTCAGCGAGTAAACAAAAAAATTATTTTAGAAATAATGAGTCTCAAATTCAAAAGGACTAAGAGTACCGGTAACTGACTGGTGAAAAACTACCCACACAGACAGTGCATGCAGAATGAGAGCAAAAAACCCCACAAACCTCTTTAAGCTATATCATAAGAAAAGGTGAGAAGAGTATATGTACAAAGTATATAGAGGCAATCACAATAATGCAAACGCCTATTTTTACGTCGTCAAGGTAATGAAGATTCTGTGAGAATCATGGAAGGTAAGCAGACTAAAAATTTATCAAATTTGAACAGCGATGTAGATAGAAAATGTATTCACAGGGAGGAAACATCACTCGTCATCGCAACAAGGAAACGGGTGACATGACGCTGGGGGTGGAGGGGGTGGAGTGGGGTGGGAAATCTGGTGGGGAGAAATTAACATACGAAATAGAAACAACTTATAATCTTTGGTAGAAGCCAGAATAGGACTTAGGAAACGTTTGCTGCTTAAAAAAACAAATAAGCAAAACCCGAAAACAGGTTTCTGTTACCAAATAATCTTCATCGTTAAAAAAGACTCGCTTGTTCACGTCCCTAAAGATGCAGTGCAAATAAGCGGACTGATATTTTACAAAATCTTAATCGGTTAATGAAGATTTCCTCTGGTAAATGTAAAAGCGGCTTATCTAACTGATTCTAAGTAAATGTATTTGGATTTCTCGCACCAATACTGCAAGTAATTCGCGGAAAAGTTTGAAGGAAATAAGCTGGTGATAAGTGGGTGGTAACAAAACATGAATGAACACGTTGAGAGAAAAAAAAAGTAAGAATGGAACTAAACAAAGATTCGTTCGACGCAAAGCGTATAGCACTGGATCGCGTCGTCATCCGTATTTTGGCAACGTATGAAACGTACACATTACCCTGCCTTGCTGTCAAAACCAAATATATTGTTCGGCTTCCTGATTAACAGCATACAAAACGCAAATAACAGTGTGAAAAAAGATAGTGTGAAACAAATACTTAAAATAACTTCAGACGTATTATAGGCTAACATGTACAGGAAGACACTGTTAC
>JAWQFJ010027443.1:7500-22037 GCA_034096865.1 Theodoxus fluviatilis | reverse complement strand
CTGGGGTAATCTACCTATGGTTGTCTACTGGTACAGTATGTTTAGAAAACTTTAAGAAATTTAAACTAATTTCTATGTTTTCCTAGCATACTTACCAGTAGACAACATAATGTCCCACCCTCCTCCCCATTTTTTGTGCATCTTCACACGAGTTTCTCGGTATGGTGTCGAAAAGTGGTGGCACGTGGTTGCATCATGTTATCTATGCGCATGTGCAGGAAACAGGGAGAGTTGCCTCCCTTTCACTGGCCATGACGCTATAGATGGAGCCTTTTCATTGGCTGATGCTATTAAGCCACGTGTGTGGGATGATTTTGCAAATCTTTTTTCGAGGTGAAAAGGTCATATACCTATGGTTGTCTACTGGTAAGTATGCTAGGAAAACATAGAAATTAGTTTAAATTTCTTAAATTTTGTTGGGTGGTTATTTATAGGCAGTACTTTTTGTAAAGAAGAATTTTGATAGAGAGTCAGAGTACTCTTGGTTATCCAGTGCAGCTGTTAGTGGTACAGAGAGAGAGTTCTGTTACTCTCGTAGGCCAATGTGTGGCTGTTGAAGAGGATTATCTCCAGGTGGGCTTGTTCCCTGGTTCTTTTGGTGACTTGGTGTTGCCTGTTTTTCTTTTGGCGACTTGGTGTCCCCTGTTTTTCTTTTGGCGACTTTGTGTTGCCTGTTTCTTTTGGCGACTTGGAGTTGCCTGTGTTTCTTTTGGCAACTGCATCACCTGTTACCAGTACTCCTAATCTTGAGAGGTAGGATATCAGTTTTGTTCGCTTACTGTCTCGATTTGTTCGCAGCAATATGGTATCGCTCTCATTCTGTTTCGTTGTTCCTTTTTAACGGAAGTTATAGTTTGTTTTCTGGTTATATTTCAGATTGTTTGGGCGCCAGACCATTAACGTGAATCGGCAATTTGATGTAAGGCTTTAGGCCGTTTTCATTTGAGTATTGATGTTGAAATGTTGATGATTGGTGTATTTTGAGTGTTGATTTGTGTGGTGGCAGAGGAGTGTTGGTCATTTGGGGTTGGATGGTGAAGGGGTTGTAGTTTGTGCAGTGACGGTGGAAGTTTGTTGTTGGTGCTTTGGAAAGTGGTTGATTTGTGCTTTGGCAGAGGAGTGTTGGTGATTTGTGCTTGGAATGTAAACTGTCTGATTAAATTCTTTTAAGTTTCATCCTGTTTGTGGTGTCTTTGTTCCATAAGAGTAGTGACTGAGGAAGGAATTCTTTATTTTTTGTTATTAAACTGTCTGCTGGTACATTTAGCCACTTTCCACTAAACCAGCCTTGACAATGTCATACCTGTACATTTTGTACCAACTTTTGTCCTTCCACAGTTTTTTGGCTGACAAGAACTTGTCAATGTTTTATCGTGACTGTTTTTGATGGTTGAAGCTCCTTATAAATAGGTGATTTGATTCAAGGCATTTTTGCCCATAATGCAATGCATGGTTTTATTCTTGGTGACAGTTCTTCAGTCGTTGGTTTTACATTCAGAAGGCAGTTTGGTGTAGGTAGTGGTAAACCATTCACTTCCAAAGGCAGCTGTGTCACATTGCTCTGAATGAATTCTGCACATTTATGGGGCATCAGAGAATTGACCAAAGCAAAGTATGGTCACTTCATGATTATAGATATTATGAAAGTGCTTGTGTGTGTGTGTGTGAGTGTCTGTGTGTGTGTGTGTGCGTGTGTGTGTGTGTCTGTGTGTGTGCGTGTGCGTGTGTGTGTGTGATCCTTTGTTTTGTTTTGTTTTATTTAATTGTTAACAAAAGCCCATCCATCATATGATGTCCTCATGGAAACTCCAGACTGAGGGGCAAAAAAAAAAGAAGAGAAAAATTGAATAAAGAAAAGAGTGTTGTAGAAATGTTGTTCATGGCTTTCCAGTCATGCAAGGAATCAGGGAAAAATCTGGCATTATATGAGCAGAAGCCATCACTTTGCCCCATCATGGACCTTTTCTGGTGACCAGGCCACTCGGTTGTAGAGTATTTATCACTTGGCTTGAGCATAGACCGGAAGAGATTTGCCTGCTCGGTTCCTGTTTTGAACTGTCAGTAAAGAAAGAGTTGGAAGAAAAATTCTTGTCAATCACCTGTTTCCTCTGTAGAGTTCTCTCCCTTGCCACAAGAGCTTTTTCTTGTCACCGCTTTGTGTTAATGTTGACTGTGTCTTGATATTCAGGGATGAACAAAAAGGACTGACCTCCACCTCAGGGAAAAAGCACAGTGGTGGGAATCCTTGGTGGGTTGTTTTGATAAGAAAAGTGCTCATGATTTTATTCATATTTTCAAAAATGAGAATGGAAGCAAACTAACAAACCAACAAAAACGTTAGAGGCGATAAACGCACTACTGGGCAACAGTGGAGGTGTGCATACTTAGCTACGTACAGAGTGACAAAAACAATTTACTTTGTGCAACATGATTGTCTGCTAATGGAGTGCAAAAATGTATGTGCATGGTGGCAGTGGTGGGGAGCAGACAGAACATGGGTGGGTTGTGTGGTTTCCTCAAATGGTATCAAATGGTCATAGTTGCCATAATTGTCACGGAGAAAAGCAAAACTCATGGGGGGGGGGGGGGGGGGGACGTTGCATGGCATGGTGGGAAAATGTCCATGATTCCTTGATTTTCGGTCTTGAAAGGAGGGGGAGATGTGGAGATGCCTGCATGCTGCAAGAGATGTACTGACTTTAAGGCACAATACCACATGTGTTTATAGAGAACCTTTCATGAACAACTGTATTGTGCAAGAAGGATGAGGATGAGAAAACACAAAACACTTGATACTGTGGGAGCAATTACAACAAAACTAAGTGAATGATTCATAGTCTTGAAAAATAATTCCTTGTGAATGTATTTTTTAATTATTGTTTATATCTCCAAAAACATTGGTTGTCAGAGATTTTAATGTTCACTGCCAACCAAGTTCAGGCGGTAAGCCCACAGATGAATTGAGAGAGGAGCACCAGTTTCAGAGCTTTGGGTTTCTAAAACATCACCCTCTATTCTGTGACTTATGATTTTGCCACAGTGTTGCCACCCTTTATTGCAATGAATAAATGAAATTGACCAACGATGCTTTTACTGTGGTTCACAGGTCAAAATAAATGAATTAACTCTACTAACCCTGGTTGTGGTCTGTGAAGAAATGAATGAATTTTATTGTCATAAGGCTGGTGAATTAAACATAGACAATATTATACTGGCTGCAACCCTGTGTCATAAATCTGTCCATGCATGTAATTCTGTCTGTGCGTGAATGACACTTGGTGAACATCTACCATGCACCTACCCCTCTGTATGACTGCGTTAGCTTTGGTTCAACGTCTACGACGTGCCAAAGCAAAAGCAATAAGTACTTACAGGAACTTCCCTTCCCTTTGCTCTTATCTACAATATACACCAGTTCCTGGCAGCCCACCCCCCAGTGCTCTCCCCTCTTGCATGAGTGGCTCGTCAGCCCCTCAACCTCTACTCGCTTGTTGAAACCATGTCATTTGACAGGCGGAGATAGCCGAGCATGCTTTGGGGTTGGACGATGTGCGAAGCGCAGTGCCATGGTTCTATTCCTGGGATGGAGAAATCTGGGCTTATTAAGACACAGCTGCCTGTGTCACCTTTAGCCCCAATGAATATCTTTGATACGTCTTGTGGCAGTCTTAAAGAGGAGACAAGACGTGGAGGATCCAACACGGTGCCAATTTACCATCCATGCAAGCCTCTCCAATGTGGTCCCTGGCTTTGTGTTGCTTTCTCTCCCATTGGCTCTTGGAGCTGTGCACCACTGCAACGTTCCTGGATGCTTTCTTGGGGCAGACTTGAAGGAGGCCCTGGGAACTGCTTCAGATCATTTATGATACTTGCTTCAAAACTCTTGAATCCAGCCACTTATTCTCTCTCTCTCTCTCTCTCTCTCTCTCTCTCTCTCTCTCTCTCTCTCTCTCTCTCTCTCTGTCTCTCTCTGTCTCTCTCTCTCTCTCTCTCTCTCTCTCAGAAAACCCCCCAACAAAATAGAGAGTCATTGGAGATTGCAAACCTCCGCCAAGCACAGCTGAACATTGCTGCAGCAGATGACATTCAACTTGCTCGCTTGCTCTCTTGAGCTGCAGTATCTAGCAAAAGGCTAGGGGGATGTTAAAAATAGACCAAGATGCGGTGCAAACCTGCCTTGTGCAGGTCTACAGCCTAGGTGATGAATGCCTGTTTATGGTTGAAATTATAAAATGAGACAACAGATACCCAGAGTCTAAAGCATTGTTCCTTGGGTGAAATCCTGACGTTGCACCAAATTTCTTCCAAATTCATTTTGAACTTTTTGAGTTATTTTGCTGAATAGAGAACGAATAAACTGACTGACTGAAAAACATAACCTCCTTGACACAGGTAATTAAGCAAGACTGGAGTTTGAAGCCGATGATGACAGGAATAGGGTTAGGGGCTTCACTGGGAGGTCAGGTGTGGTTGGGTTGGGTATGGATGGAAGGTGTGGTGTGGTGGGGTTGGGTTTGGATGGAAGGTGTGGTGTGGTGGGGTTGGGTTTGGATGGAAGGTGTGGTGTGGTGGGTGTGGGTATGGATGGAAGGTGTGGTGTGGTGGGGTTGGGTATGGATGGAAGGTGTGGTGTGGTGGATGTGGGTATGGATGGAAGGTGTGGTGTGGTGGGTGTGGGTATGGATGGAAGGTGTGGTGTGGTGGGGTTGGGTATGGCTGGAAGGTGTGGTGTGGTGGATGTGGGTATGGATGGAAGGTGTGGTGTGGTGGGGTTGGGTATGGATGGAAGGTGTGGTGTGGTGGGTGTGGGTATGGATGGAAGGTGTGGTGTGGTGGGGTTGGGTATGGATGGAAGGTGTGGTGTGGTGGGGTTGGGTATGGATGGAAGGTGTGGTGTGGTGGGGTTGGGTATGGATGGAAGGTGTGGTGTGGTGGGTGTGGGTATGGATGGAAGGTGTGGTGTGGTGGGTGTGGGTATGGATGGAAGGTGTGGTGTGGTGGGGTTGGGTATGGATGGAAGGTGTGGTGGGGTTGGGTATGGATGGAAGGTGTGGTGTGGTGGGTGTGGGTATGGATGGAAGGTGTGGTGTGGTGGGGTTGGGTATGGATGGAAGGTGTGGTGTGGTGGGGTTGGGTATGGATGGAAGGTGTGGTGTGGTGGGGTTGGGTATGGATGGAAGGTGTGGTGGGGTTGGGTATGGATGGAAGGTGTGGTGTGGTGGGGTTGGGTATGGATGGAAGGTGTGGTGTGGTGGGGTTGGGTTTGGATGGAAGGTGTGGTGTGGTGGGGTTGGGTATGGATGGAAGGTGTGGTGTGGTGGGGTTGGGTATGGATGGAAGGTGTGGTGTGGTGGGGTTGGGTATGGATGGAAGGTGTGGTGGGGTTGGGTATGGATGAAAGGTGTGGTGGGGTGGGGTTGGGTATGGATGGAAGGTGTGGTGGGGTGGGGTTGGGTATGGATGGAAGGTGTGGTGTGGTGGGTGTGGGTATGGATGGAAGGTGTGGTGTGGTGGGTGTGGGTATGGATGGAAGGTGTGGTGTGGTGGGGTTGGGTATGGATGGAAGGTGTGGTGTGGTGGGGTTGGGTATGGATGGAAGGTGTGGTGTGGTGGGTGTGGGTATGGATGGAAGGTGTGGTGTGGTGGGGTTGGGTATGGATGGAAGGTGTGGTGTGGTGGGTGTGGGTATGGATGGAAGGTGTGGTGTGGTGGGTTGGGTATGGATGGAAGGTGTGGTGTGGTGGAGTAGGGTATGGATGGAAGGTGTGGTGTGGTGGGGTTGGGTATGGATGGAAGGTGTGGTGTGGTGGGGTGTGGGTATGGATGGAAGGTGTGGTGTGGTGGGGTTGGGTATGGATGGAAGGTGTGGTGTGGTGGGTGTGGGTATGGATGGAAGGTGTGGTGTGGTGGGTGTGGGTATGGATGGAAGGTGTGGTGTGGTGGGGTTGGGTATGGATGGAAGGTGTGGTGTGGGTTGGGTATGGATGGAAGGTGTGGTGTGGTGGGGTTGGGTATGGATGGAAGGTGTGGTGTGGTGGGTTTGGGTATGGATGGAAGGTGTGGTGTGGTGGGTGTGGGTATGGATGGAAGGTGTGGTGGGGTGGGGTTGGGTATGGATGGAAGGTGTGGTGTGGTGGATGTGGGTATGGATGGAAGGTGTGGTGTGGTGGGGTTGGGTATGGATGGAAGGTGTGGTGTGGTGGGTGTGGGTATGGATGGAAGGTGTGGTGTGGTGGGGTTGGGTATGGATGGAAGGTGTGGTGGGGTTGGGTATGGATGGAAGGTGTGGTGGGGTTGGGTATGGATGGAAGGTGTGGTGGGGTTGGGTATGGATGGAAGGTGTGGTGTGGTGGGTGTGGGTATGGATGGAAGGTGTGGTGTGGTGGGTGTGTATATGGATGGAAGGTGTGGTGTGGTGGGTTTGGGTATGGATGGAAGGTGTGGTGTGGTGGGTGTGGGTATGGATGGAAGGTGTGGTGGGGTTGGGTATGGATGGAAGGTGTGGTGTGGTGGGGGTGGGTATGGATGGAAGGTGTGGTGTGGTGGGGTTGGGTATGGATGGAAGGTGTGGTGTGGTTGGGTTGGGTATGGATGGAAGGTGTGGTGTGGTTGGGTTGGGTATGGATGGAAGGTGTGGTGGGGTTGGGTATGGATGGAAGGTGTGGTGTGGTGGGTGTGGAAGGTGTGGTGTGGTGGGTGGGTATGGATGGAAGGTGTGGTGTGGTTGGGTTGGGTATGGATGGAAGGTGTGGTGTGGTGGGGTTGGGTATGGATGGAAGGTGTGGTGTGGTGGGGTGGGTAATGGATGGAAGGTGTGGTGTGGTGGTGTGGGTATGGATGGAAGGTGTGGTGTGGTGGGGTTGGGTATGGATGGAAGGTGTGGTGTGGTGGGTGGGTATGGATGGAAGGTGTGGTGTGGTGGGGTTGGGTATGGATGGAAGGTGTGGTGTGGTGGGGTTGGGTATGGATGGAAGGTGTGGTGTGGTGGGTGGGTATGGATGGAAGGTGTGGTGTGGTGGGTGTGGGTATGGATGGAAGGTGTGGTGTGGTGGGGTTGGGTATGGATGGAAGGTGTGGTGTGGTGGGTTTGGGTATGGATGGAAGGTGTGGTGTGGTGGGGTGGGTATGGATGGAAGGTGTGGTGTGGTGGGGTTGGGTATGGATGGAAGGTGTGGTGTGGTGGGTTTGGGTATGGATGGAAGGTGTGGTGTGGTGGGTTGGGTATGGATGGAAGGTGTGGTGTGGTGGGGTTGGGTATGGATGGAAGGTGTGGTGTGGTGGGGTGGGGTATGGATGGAAGGTGTGTGGGTGGGGTTGGGTATGGATGGAAGATGTGGTGTGGTGGGGTTGGGTATGGATGGAAGGTGTGGGTGGGGTTGGGTATGGATGGAAGGTGTGGTGTGGTGGGTTGGGTATGGATGGAAGGTGTGGTGGTGGGTTGGGTATGGATGGAAGGTGTGGGTGGTGGGTTGGGTATGGTTGGTAGGTGTGGTGTGGTGGGGTTGGGTATGGTTGGAAGGTGTGTGTGGTGGGGTTGGGTATGGATGGAAGGTGTGGTGGGGGTGGGGTATGGATGGAAGGTGGGGTGTGGTGGGTTGGGTATGGATGGAATGTGGTGTGGTGGGGTTGGGTATGGATGGAAGGTGTGGTGTGGTGGGGGTGGGTATGGATGGAAGGTGTGGTGTGGTGGGGTTGGGTATGGATGGAAGGTGTGGTGTGGTGGGGTTTGGATGGAAGGTGTGGTGGGGTGGGGTTGGGTATGGATGGAAGGTGTGGTGTGGTGGGGTTGGGTATGGATGGAAGGTGTGGTGTGGTGGGTTGGGTATGGATGGAAGGTGTGGTGTGGTGGGTGTGGGTATGGATGGAAGGTGTGGTGTGGTGGGGTTGGGTATGGATGGAAGGTGTGGTGTGGTGGGGTTGGGTATGGATGGAAGGTGTGGTGGGGTTGGGTATGGATGGAAGGTGTGGTGTGGTGGGGTGGGTATGGATGGAAGGTGTGGTGAGGTGGGTGTGGGTATGGATGGAAGGTGTGGTGTGGTGGGTGTGGGTATGGATGGAAGGTGTGGTGTGGGGTTGGGTATGGATGGAAGGTGTGGTGTGGTGGGTTGGGTATGGATGGAAGGTGTGGTGTGGTGGGTTGGGTATGGATGGAAGGTGTGGTGTGGTGGGTGTGGGTATGGATGGAAGGTGTGGTGTGGTTGGGTTGGGTATGGATGGAAGGTGTGGTGTGGTGGGGTTGGGTATGGATGGAAGGTGTGGTGTGGTGGGTGTGGGTATGGATGGAAGGTGTGGTGTGGTGGGGTTGGGTATGGATGGAAGGTGTGGTGTGGTGGGGTTGGGTATGGATGGAAGGTGTGGTGTGGTGGGTGTGGGTATGGATGGAAGGTGTGGTGGGGTTGGGTATGGATGGAAGGTGTGGTGTGGTGGGGTTGGGTATGGATGGAAGGTGTGGTGTGGTGGGGTTGGGTATGGATGGAAGGTGTGGTGTGGTGGGGTTGGGTATGGATGGAAGGTGTGGTGTGGTGGGGTTGGATATGGATGGAAGGTGTGGTGTGGTGGGGTTGGGTTTGGATGGAAGGTGTGGTGTGGTGGGGTTGGGTTTGGATGGAAGGTGTGGGTGGAAGATTGGGCAAGGCAGAGGAGACTGCAGAGTGAGTGAGGAAGTAGCTGATTGGAAACGTGATGTAGGATCAACATCAATTTACATCTCGCTGTATTATCTACCCTTTTTGTGTCTATTTATTCTGCGGGAGGGGAAAGGGTCAGTTGTGTATAGAGACCAGGCCACCAACCACCTAAGACACTTCTAAAGCCAGGTATGCAGCGGGAACTTGGTGTGGACCTGAAGGGAAGACAAGGCATTCCTAAAGCCATCGTTAGGTCCAAGCAGCGCCCAGGCATGGCCCATGAAAGAAAGTTGACTCAATATGAGGACATCCGACTGTCTTGAGGAAGCATGGGTGGGACTGCACCATATTCCCAGTCGAGGTTGGCTGCAGAGGCTTTGTTGGGCACTCTGCCATAGTCTTCCTACCCTAATACAAAGCCTGGGGGCAGGGTCCAGGGCCATCCAGAAGGCGACAGGGCCACTGCAGGAGAGCGATGAAGCTACCTGGCTGTGGGTGTTTCAGTCCAGCAGGCGCCATACCCAGGCAGCCACCAGACACTAGTGGACACTCCCTGGTGGCGTCTTACGCTGCTTGGGGCTGCCCGTGGTAGAGCTACTGGAGCAGGCCCCTGGTGGAGCTACTGGAGCAGGCCCCTGGTGGAGCTACTGGAGCAGGCCCCTGGTGGAGCTACTGGAGCAGGCCCCTGGTGGAGCTACTGAAGCAGGCCCCTGGTGGAGCTACTGGAGCAGGCCCCTGGTGGAGCTACTGGAAGCAGGCCCCTGGTGGAGCTACTGGAGCAGGCCCCTGGTGGAGCTACTGGAGCAGGCCCCTGGTGGAGCTACTGGAGCAGGCCCCTGGTGGAGCTACTGGAGCAGGCCCCTGGTGGAGCTACTGGAGCAGGCCCCTGGTGGAGCTACTGGAGCAGCGCCCCTGGATGGAGCTACTGGAGCAGGCCCTCGTGGAGCGCTACACTGGAGCAGGCCCCTGGTGGTAGCTACTGAAGCAGGCCCCTGGTGGAGCTACCTGGAGCAGGCCCCTGGTGGAGGCTACGTAACTTGTGAGCAGGCCCCAAAAAGCTCCACGACCACGGGTTCCAGCTGATGAGGGGAGTGTCCAATGGCAGCAGCCGTATGTAGTACTGTCATGTACATTCCCACCTTATGATTTACTGTCTTTTGTACATTTATAATTTGAAAATGTGCCCATCTATCATGGGCTGTCTTGATTCTTGAGCTTCAAATAACACATACACACTCACCCCCCAAAAAAAAGAAAAGAAAAAAAAGTAAGAAAAGAAAAGAAAAAGAATAATATCATGGCAAAATTTTTATTTCATAAAAAATAAGCACATAATCAGCAGGCAAAATTAGAAATTCAAATGTAAAATGTTGATGTAAAAATGTGGTGGGTTGATGACAGAACTTGAAGCCTTTTCTTTCGTTTGGATATGAAACAACCAGAAAGTGTCATTTAAATGTTCAAATACAAAATGTATCTTTTTAACCGTTTCAAATGATGCAGACTTTAACCCAAAATGTACACATTTTCTGTCTTATACCCTGTGTCATATGTCTCTGCACTAGCAGTCAACCCTGTTTTAACACATTTGGCAGGACATGCTGCCTGGTGTTGAGTGTTTCATTACAAGGAATGCTGTGGAGAAGTGCCTCATTTCGGACTTGAACTGCTACTGGTCAGGGCTTGTACCCAACGGTCAGTCAGGCTCTGTGCGGTTGAGATGGGGTGGCTTGAGCCACCAACCAGGCAGACACAAGTGACTTGGGGGTGAGGGTGGGGGTGGGGGACATCCTCCAAACCAAATTTTACCCAGGAGTCAGTCGACCATTTTGCCCGTGACCATACACCGGTTCATTTTTCCACAGGGTTCCATGCATTTGATCTTCACAGTTACTTGACATTACGTCTGGTTTCTATTTTTCAAGGAGGCATGAATCATCTTGTGAAAATAAAGGATCACCCTCCCCGAATGAAACAAAACAACCTTGGCCAAACAAACATTGTGAGTATGCATTGACACAGCACCTCAAGCTTAACTGAACATCTGAACTCCTGTCCCCCCTCCCCCCCCCCCCCCCCCCCCAATCGACGCATGGCTCTTCATCTTCCCCCAAGTATTCGGTTGTCTCTTGCTTTGAAGATATCTTCCCCAAGTATGTGGTTGTCCCTTGCTTTAAATATATATTTCCCCAAGTATTTGGTTGCCCATGCTTCAAGGATATCTTTTCCTAAGTATTTGGTTGTCCCTTGCTTCAAGGATGACCACCTCCACTCCCATCCCTATGGGTCCTTTGATGGCTCTGCAGACCCAGTGTGGAGCGGCAAAGTTTAAAGTATAAACTGGAGTCAAAGGCAGTTATCAATCAATGGATATACAGTAAAGATAAAAGTGAGTTATGAAAAAGTATTAACATTAAATGCTACTGCTACTGTGGTACCCAGCAGCAGTGAAAAATTGTCGCCAGCAGTTACAGAGTTTACAGGCACATTTCCACTGCTTTCATTAGAGCAACCCGTCTTGAAAAACCACAAATTGAGCAAAAACAACTGTAACAGATACAGCATCTGCATCAGCAATGGTGCGCACATAAAACGTAGTGTGTTGATCCAATAAACATTACTGCAGCGAAATATTCTAATCCAGCATTTGCTAACAATTAACATAAAATATGGCACGAACAAACACAAATGATATGAAAGCAACAAGAACTGCTCATCATCCACTGTTAACTCAATGCACATCAAGGACTGATTTCCGTCTACTGAATTTGTGAACAGGCAACACCATCAGCCAGACGTATCATTTGAAAATAGTGTACAGTGTCATGTCAGCAGGAAATAGGAATATGACTGCTTATGATTCACCTGTTCATCTCCATAACTCTGGCAACCGCAAAACTTTAAAACATGCACACAAACATTTACAGCCCATTGTCTTGCAGGGACTAAGCATATTGGATAGTTAAAAGCCAAATAAAAGCAGCAACAGGAAAAATAACAGTTTATGCAAGTTCACGGGTGACTTCTCCAACCTCTCCATAGGCACGCTTCTTGCACAGGCTGTAAGAGACTAATTTTGCCTGCAGGAGGGGCATGTCCACTGAAATCAGCTACACGCTGTGCGAGCAGTGTGGGGCCATGTCCACTGAAATCAGCAACACGCTGTGCGAGCAGTGTGGTACCGGGAAGGGACTTTCATCCAGTGGTGGAGGCGCCGGGATTGTGGTTGCATCACAGCTTGAATCTGAAGTCTGCAGCGCTGCACAGGCCTCCACTTGCATCTAGGAGCAAAGCGCTGAACCATGTTCATGATGTACAACTCCACAAGGAGCACAACTGGGTAACAGAGAGGGCAAAGAAGGCTGCTCCGGTGGGAGTGATCCTCGATTCAGGCAGCCAATGTCCACAAGGCAGCACAGGCATGCTCCACCACGCTATTCACACTGACTACTTTCCAGAGCATACTTGCCTGGTCAGGCAGATTCAGGTGCGAGCCAGCATCGACTGGAATGTCCCCCATGGTGTACGTGGAGGTGGAGCCTATGCCTGCCTGTCCGTTCATCCGGACTCACTGCAGTAAGGCTGGTGCTGGTCGCTGGTAAATAATCAGTCTGCAGGCCCAGCAACCCGAGAGTAAAAACCAAAGCAGCATTCTATCCACGCACTGATACGTTGCCATAAAGCCTTCACTTTTTACCCTTCCTTCGTGATTGGAGGTGGGGAAAAAAAACTTGGACAGGAGGTAACAAATGCGAGTCATTAATTGAAAACAAAACTGACTGTAACATCTACAATGGGGCATTAACAAAATCTTCCAATAGCAAGACAGGAGATCATTAAAAAGATATCCAAATGATAAATCAGTTTTCAGTTAGCATGAGTCCATTTATTGACACAATCATTATTGAAGTAAGTAAAACTTCCACCCGTAGTTTAAAAAATCATTTATACATGAATATACACTACGCACAAAAAGTTAAGGAGCGGTACAAAAATTTGCTATAAAAGCTGAACTAGTTAATATTGAGTAACCATATACATATGCTCGGAAAGGACATTCATTCTTCTTTATGATCCCGTTTACAGATCACGATTATCTTAACTCAGCGCTGCGCAGCTGGGCGTCCAAGTGAGTACCCCCCGAAAATGAACTTGCAAAACGACTTTTTCCGATTCTTAAATTCATAAAATAATCAGATGCAACAGTATTTTGTAAAAGTAAACGTCAAACGATAGTCCAACCATTTATCTTTAAGAAAACATGCGTTTTGAAGAGAAAACAAAAAAGGGTGTGTCTTCTATGGGCTTTGAAGGACAGGAGGTGTTAACACGTTTTGCAGGCAAAAACGCTGGTTTTAAGGCCTTTTTTCTCGGGTGACAGTGCGGTATTGTCCATATCTCAGCGTGTTTACAAGATACAGCAATGAAACTTGGCAGTCATAAAAGCAAGTCTTTTAGCTAGACGCACACAAAAATTATGTCAATATCTTAAAAGTACAAGTGTCTACAAGCATCTTAAGGCGGTAATTCAAGGTCGGCGCTGAAACAAAAGTTATGAATGGGAAAAAATTGGGCTTCTGTATGCACGCAAATAACGTTTCGGGGTACCTACGTCTTATTAACTTCGAACCACAGGCTGAGCGCATGGACAAGTTTGAAATTGGGGTAATGTTTTTTTCGTTTCATGATAGAGACTCGTTCTTTATGCTTTGTTAAAGTCAGACAACTCTTCCCCTAAACATTGTCAGATGTAAACATTGAGTTTAACGTTTGATCCCTGTATATCCTGAATTCGGTTAATATGACAAGACTAAATCTTCTCGCTGTAAACTGATAACAGAAACATTTTAGCACCCTGATAATGTTGCACTATTCTACCCATCGCTTCTGTTATGGCGGTGATGGAAGTACAGAAAACTCACATCTACACACGAGAAGTCAGCAATGACAACACACGCGGCATGGTGTGCGGTCCTGACGTCAACACTGGAGGAACTCATGATAACAATCGTAGAACACAGTGACAATCTCAATACAATTATGAAATTACAGCAATCAAAACATCAGTATGATCAAAGGCGCATGAGTTTTCTTGTGAAAACACTTCAGTATCAAGCAAAAAATAGCATAACGGGCTCAAACAAGCAAGATGAATCATGAAGGCAAAGGATTACGTTTATGCAAACACACCTCTAACGCCAGACGAAAATAAAACGTCAGCAACTTTAGAGGAGAGTGCCTTCAAGCAGTGACCAAGCGCACAAGCAGCCAATAACAGGTGATGAAAAGCACATTATCCACTATTTCTCGAGATAATCACAATGAGAATATGAAGACTCGATCATGATCTAGTCTATTGCAATAATGACAATGCCCTGCACATCACACAGTCAACAATGTGGTTTAGGTGGCTGGAAAAGTTTACACTAACCAAAGATTATAGGTAATCTTTGCACTAACAGCAACATCATAACCACAGCAACAGCGCCAATTAGCTTGTTCAAGGCCACTGCTGAGATATGCATGTCAAGCTTGCAGTCATGGATACAAGCTTTATGAAAAGATGGCCGTAACATTTTACCACTCAGGACACTCCTCAACATTCAGTATTACAAAGATTAACATTCAATGAGAGGTATGTGAATACCTGTGAGATAATTAGCAAATAAACATGATAGTGCAAATTTACTCAGTGGCTCTATCTACATTATATTAGTAAATAACAAACCCACTGAAATGGTTATAAAAAGAGGGGCAATACTTATTTGCAAGCAGCAATATTAAAACAGGAATTGCATGTATGACAAAGCATTATTATGCACAGTCCCTCTCCTGCATCCACTATTTCATCCAAGATACAGGAATGGCAACTTTTTCAAGTTCACGGGGAACATGTATGGGTCAAACGGC
>JAWQFJ010027443.1:0-5000 GCA_034096865.1 Theodoxus fluviatilis | reverse complement strand
TGCTGCAGGTCATGGTCGATTTTTTCCAGCTCTCGATGCATGCTGTCCAGTTGAGCTGGTGGAGGTGCTGGCTGGGCGGGTGCTGGCAGAGTGGGTGCTGGCTGCTGAGCTTGTGGAAGCAAAGGGGCATCGTTTTCTCTCTCTGTGACCAGCCCAGAAGACGGGTGCAGCCGAGGAGAGATGTCGCCGTCCAAGGTTGGGTCTTCTCTAGTGACGTGGAACGCCCTGGGCCCCGTCCAGCTCATGCCGAGGACAAAGTAGACAGTCTTCTGATGCAGGTGTCTCGCAACGTTCTTGGAAGTTTGGATGGTGATGTTGTATCTGTTTCCTCCAGCAGTCTCCAGGGGGAGCTCGATTTCCTTGCCCCCCACCTTCACCAAGCCCTTAAAGCGTCTGAGAGTCAGGAGTGCCTTTGGCGAGATCCAGATCCGGTCATCTCTTCGAATCTTCGTCTTTTCAAACCCACTCAGGGATTTGTAGTAGACGATTTCGTCAAGACCTTCTCCATTGCCAAGGAAGAACAAGTTGACATCATTCCGATGTGGCAGCTCCTCCTGACCAAAGTGAGGATATTTCTTGTGAAAAGCTTCTTTCCAGAATTTCATGGCCTCCTGTATTTGCAGGTGAGACGTCTGGTATACTCCTAGGGACTGTCTGGCAGGGGTAGGAAAGTTGAGGAGGACAAAGTAGAGGTAGCACTCTAGCTTGTTGGCGCTGTCCTCATCTCTCTTCCTAAATAATCTGATGCTCAGCTTGACCAGATCATCCACGTTCACATTGTCAGGCCTCTCCTTTCTATTCAGCATGAAGATGGCTCCCAGGTATGTCATGAGATCAAAAGCACTGCAGGATTCAGTCTTGATATTGTCTTCCATGAGCATTCTAATCCTTAGCAAATCTTGTGGTTCTTGAATGTCTCCCATGCTCCCAAGAGACGTGGCTCCGAGAGAAATGGCTCTTCTCCTCCTGAACTCACAGGCGTCTTGTTGGTTTGAACGTGGGGGTACATCGTCCGAATCCTCCCAAAAGACAATATTTAGATCTGCCTTCAGACGCACGAGTGACTTTTGGTCATCATCATCATCCGCACCTAGGATGTTCCCCATACTTTGATTCTTGAGCTGGGTGTAGTAGTCTTCAAGGATCTGTATGGCATTCAGGGAGTCAGCATGCAGGGACTTGAGGAACGTCTTGTCCTCGTCACTCAGGAACTGGACGGAGGCCGGCACGTAGTTACTGTCGACCAGGAATCGTTTTAGGTCCTTCTTGTTCTTGAAAGATTTGAAATGCACAAACGTCTGGAGAAGCTCCCGGACTGCGCGGAGTTCACTGAAGTAGCCGCACATGTTCCCTTGCAGTTCAGTGCGACTCACGGACTGCTCCTGTCGAAAGTATTTGAGACATTGCTTTCCGAGTTGAATGATTTGCACCAATTCCTCATCTGAGAAATTCTGAACCCTCTTGCCCTCGATGTTCTTTTCATCAATCTGCAGTTTGAAGACCCTTCCAAGGCTGTCCATGAAGTACGAATTTTCAGGCTTCATCCGGCACGCTTCCCTAGCGTAGAACTCCGCTTTTGTCCAGTTCTTTGTGATCATGAAGAATCTGGCTATCTGCTGAGCAACAAAGGCATCTCCTGTTTTCTCAAAAGTCAACTCGAGCACCTCCGCAGCTCTGTCAGCCCCTTCTTTCTCCTGCACCTCCGTGACAAATGGCGAAAAGGCCTGCTTGGGCCCACCGATCTCTGCAATGCGGCGTTTGACAACGCACTGGATGAGCTTGAGTAGTTCTTCGGCAGACGATCCCAGGCAGCAGACGGAATTCAACAGTTCTTTCATTATGCTGCTGACGGATTGCTGATCTTCCTTGAACATGATGTCCAAGATCTGCCTGGCCAGGAGTGGGTTGATCAGCCTCAGGCAGTGCACTGCTGGCCGGCCGTGCCTACGCGACGACCTGTTGAGAAGGATGCGAAGGGATGCCGACATGAACGCTTCCCATCCCTTGGAGCGGCTCACCAACCCATGGCACGCCAGTTCATTCCTCGGCGACATGAGGGGATCGAAGCAATTCAAAGGTACGGGTTGAAAGCTGGTGTCGTACAAATTGAGAAGGGAGAGATACTTCAAAAGTGTGAGTTCGTTTGGTTCGTGGATTTCCTTGATGATTTCGCCAACAGTTCTCCTGATGTAGTCCTGGTTGAAATTTTCCTTCAAGATGTTGAATGAGAGTAGAAATTTAGGATCAACCAGTTTATCCTCCTCATACTTTTTCATCAGGGCTTCATTCTTCTTCCGGAACCAGGTCAACTCCTTCTCGGGGTCAAGTTCATGGCGAAGTTGTGTTGTTCTTGCATTTGCTTGCAGAGGCAGGTTGGCGCATCTGACGCACTTTAGCAGCACGCAGAACACCTTGGCCGGTTCCTCATCCTCCCAGCCACCACGGGCCTTGTTGTCAAGTCGCATATACAACTTCTGCACATCGTCCTCGTTCTGGTTGTCCAGGAGAACCAGGCAGGGCCTAGCATTCTTTCGCTCTCCATGTCGTCTCAGCCGGCAGATCTGGTCGCACGTCTGGTCCGTGATCTTCCTGACCACACAGCAGCGGTACTTTTCCCTGAGGTCCCACAGGACCTGCTTGGCTGACGTGGTGCCTCCCGCCCCCGGCTGGTGCTGCAGGACAACTACGCCGACCTTGTCCTCGCCCTCCTCCCCCTCCTCAAGGGCCTTTTCCACTGCCGCCATGATGACCTTGTGCTGCACTCGCTTCAACACATGGTCATCTCCGAAAGAAAAATTCCACCATTGGGCTTCTTCTCCCCGAAGAAATTGTTCTTCAACTTTTCTCCTTCTCCTTGGGGACACCTCCGCCTCAGAGCATGCGTTCATTCCCAGAACCTCCAAGTCAGAGAGTTCATTAATCACTCTCCGGCGCAGAACGCAAGGGCCTCCAGTGGTTGTTGGAAGTTCGCACGCCGTTTTGATTTGAGGTCTCAGCATGTCCATGAAGGTGTCCTTCACCTGCTCCCACGGCATGCCGACCACGCACCTCTCCTTTAGCTCCTTCTTTTTCACCCCACCTTTGGACAGCCTGTCGATCCACATCTCCGCAATGGCCTCCGTCTCAGCAACAGCCATCCACTGGTTCCTGAACTGGGGCTTGACAAGAACCTCGTGTGCCACCTCAAGCATTACCTCATAGTTCTTTGAGAAGAGGAAGAAGACCACCAACCCGCGCTTTCTTGGAATCCGGGCACTGAAGTAGCGAAGGGCCTCTCGAAACCCTTCGCTCCGCTTTTCGTACCATTCAGGAGCCGACATGGGCTCAAGGCTGCCGCTGGAGTAACCGTTGCAGAAAATCCACTTCTTTTGCTCAGACTCGTGCAGAGACTCAATGAATGAATTGTTTAGGTCCGACTGGTCAAAGTTGTCGGTAGTCAAAATCTCTGGGCTCTGATCTTCATCCTCCATCAGTTTGCAGATACCTTGTTCATAACTCTTGGGCTCAAAGTCAAAGACACAATGAGCATCAATGTGAGGGAAGAAAGAAAAATTCTCCCTGATGAATGAATCGTTCATAGTGTCATCCAGGGGGCTCAGCATGAGGACCGGATAGATTTCGTCATCCACCGTTCGGTTGCCACCGGCAAATAGGTTCCTTATCTTTTGCTGCAGGTCAACTGTGTTCTTCTTGGGAACAAGGGTCTTCTCAGCCTGTTCCCGCTCTTCGCTCAAGGTCTTCTTTGTTTTCTCCATGTATCTGAGTTCTTCCTCATCGGAGAGAACGGTGGGATTGTTGCCTTGAAGACGGTAGAGAAGCAGCGACCTTCCTCCTTTCTTCTTTTTCCTTCCAAGGCCTTCAGCGCGCAAGACAAAGGCGTTGTCCTTGACAAACCTGTGCCGAGGCACCACGTCTACTTCCACCACGTACCGCGTCTTCCTGGCCTCCTTCTGACTCACGACCTCCACGAACTGCGGATCCCTGATGGTGCTCATGGCAGCGTCCACCAGGTCAGCAGGGAGGGTCTGTTGGATGAGGGAGTGCAGGGCCTTGCAACACTTGACCTTGTCTATGGTCATGCCCACGACTTCACCAGCCTGCAGCCTATCTGCCTGAGTGGGGCTGACGCCGAAGTAGATAGTGCCGTTCCTCCTTTCGTTCAACAGAGCGGCAGCAAAGGGCAGCGCCTCGCACGCCAGCTCGGACTCCATCTCCTCAGACCTATTCCCTCCTTCCGTTTTCTGACCTTGAAAAAGAACAATAAACCCATCGTGAAAGTGGATTAGCACATTAAGACTGCAGACCTCAATAAAAATGCAGGCAACCAAATCAACCTTTCATGAGTCAGCAATTCATGAAATAGTTCAGGAAACATATTGCTCACACATCACAATCAACACCCTCTAACTTGTATGCACTCACACATACTCAAAAACACATGCGCACACACACACGCACACAAGCACACACATGCACGCACGCATGCATGCACGCTCGCAGGCAGGCAGGCACGCGCGCGCGCGCACACACACACACACACACACACACACACACACAAACGTGCTCGCATACAAAAGGGAGCTTCTGTGAATCGTGACTAAGCAAAACAGCACTAAGATCAAGAGTAAAGTACATGTATGAGTGAACACCTTGACCAATCCAAATACTTCTCCCAACTTTGGGTCACGACCATTCTTCTCAGTATTAAAGCAGTAATAAAGCAAGAAAGAAAAAAACCAACAAGACATGTCTAGGGTGATACAGCATTACGCAGTCGTCAAGGCCGGCGCACATGGTGAAACAGAAACACGTCATTTCTCTTCCCTGATACAGTTCTTGGTTCACCTGAGGTGTTCACATACAGGGAAACTTATTTTTGAGAAACAAGTCAATTCACTGAATCTATTATCATGTTGGAGATGTCTTCTGCACAACAATGGTGTCACTCAGCGACAATTTTAAGAAATTTAAACTAATTTCTATGTTTTCCTAGCATACTT
>JAWQFJ010027441.1:0-22051 GCA_034096865.1 Theodoxus fluviatilis | reverse complement strand
GAAAAATATTTGCAGAGAATTGACGAGGAACTGTGGCTTTTTTGGTGATGATAATTATTCCTCCATTAAACATTTTCATTGAAGTTTGTTCATAATGATGAGTTTGATTATATTCCAGTACTGCCAGTTAAAACTTCCAGACCCATTACTGTAGGCTTAAATGAGAGAGGTAAAGCCCATGAGAGCAAATCAAAATGCGGTGGGGCTTAATTTTAGCAAATTGTTTCTAAAATGAAAATAGTTCAAGTCAACAAGACGAAACAGGACTGATGAAATACACATACACCTCTACTCTAAATCAATATGCTTTTTTGTGGTTCCATACATTTTACCTGAAAATGTCAGTAAAATGAGTTGAAGCCTATTGCCCTTCACTTTTCTGTATCAGATTCTGTAGCGTTATGTCAAGAAAACAACACTTTCTGCCATAACAATATACACATCAGAGGAAATAAATAGAAACCATGTACTGTGGTGAATAGTATCACATGCAGTTTGTTGGATTGCCCTACACCATCAAAAGGTGGAAATGGAAGGGTGGTTTTGCTATGGTCCATGCATTCTATTTCTTTTGATCAATGGGCTCAAGAGACCATGAAACTATAAAACCTGAACAACGGCGGTAAATGAAAGTCGCTTTAAAACACAGGGCGAGCACAGATGCAAATTTTCGACTTAAAAATCTTCTTCAGGCATAAAACAAACACACAACTGAACTGTACAGGGTAAAATGTCCACTGAGTCCACTTAATGCTCCGAGAACATGAAGTTCACTGTAAAATTAAAAAATGTTTTAAAATATTTAGTTTCATGGTTACCAAAGAAAGTCTGTATGTTTTATTGGATATCAGTGTTCTCAATTTGTTTACTCTGTTTAACTTTAAGTATCTTTTATAGAACAGAACAATTTTCTAAATTAAAAAAGGGGGTGCCTAATGCCCCGCTTTCCCCTACTTATTAAAACCCCCACATAAACAACAACAATAACAACAACAACAACAAGAATTACCATAAAGATTGAATGCAACACCATAAAGACGATGATTTGATTGTCTTTCTCTCTCTGATCTTTGAAAAAGAATCCGTCATATGGAGTAGTCGTATTCGTGGCGGAGGCAACAACTAAAAACCATACTAAATATAATGCGCACCCTGAGTTGACAGGGATTAAGCATTCTTGGTACAACGTGTGCGTCTACCAAGTGGAGCGCAAATGTCTGACTCGTAACACCCACCACCCCCCATTCACCCCATCCCTCCACACACTCAATAACAATAACAACAACCCCACCCCATCCCCATACAAACCAAACCAAACCAAAACAACCCCCCCACCCCCACTCGACTCTCAAAAGGGCGAGTACCACTTCCCCGCAAGCGCAGTTCCCTCCGTGATCCCCTGTCTATACTGCACAATAACACTGTGAGAGCACTGGCTTCATCAGCCACCTTGGCACTCAAACTGCTGAACTGAAACCTCGGTTTTCTACGCTTTGGGGGGATGAACGACGAGGATGAATTATTGTTGTTGTGGTGGTAGTGGTACATAGTAGCAGTAATTGAAGTAGCAGTAAATGCAGTGGTAGAAGCAGCAGTAGCAACAGCAGCAGTAGTGGTGGTGGTGGTTGTGGTGACAGTATATTTTTGCACTATGTATATAATAATAATAATAATAATACAGACTATTTATACGCACATACCTTCCCTAATAGGCAAGCTCATGGCGTTTACAATGAAAAGTCCACACTCATACAAAGCATTCCAACACTCGCACACTGTACAGTTGAATTAAAAGAAGAGTTAAATACAATACAATTAATTAACATAGCAGGCAATAAACAAAACACGAAACATAAGAGAGGCGCCTTGTGAAGCACCTCACTGCTCGTCAGAAAAGACTGACCGGAACAGGTGTGTCTTTAGGGAGGTTTTGAACTGGGACATGGAATCAGAGTGACGGACAGGGAAAGGTAGGCTATTCCACGTTACAGGGCCGATGTAAGAAAAAGCTCGCTGTCCTTGGGTTTTCTTTTTGCGACGGGGGACATTTAACGTTTTGGTGTCTGCAGCTGAACGGTTATTTCTAGCGGGGGTGTAGACAGTGAGAATTTCTTTGAGTGCGTGTGGTGCAGTTTGATTGAAGAAGTTGAAACACATAGTGGCTAGCTTATACTCTATCCTCTGAGCGACGGGGAGCCAATGCAGTGCACGAAGGAGTTTGGATGTGGGAGTTCTCTTGGGACATCTAAAAACTAATCTAACAGCAGTGTTTTGGACTTTTTGCAGTTTGTTTAGCAGAGTGTCAGGAATGCCAGCAAGAAGAGAATTTCCATAATCAAGACGGGACAGAACAAGGGAAGTGACAAGGGTTTGAGTGGCCTGTTGTGAAAGATAGTGACGAATAGTGCTAATTTTCCTTAACTCGTAGTAAGCTAACTGGCAAACTTTGTTCACATGAACTCTCATAGAAAGATCATCATCGAACATGACACCTAAGTTTCTAACAGACTTTGAGAATTCTATCTCACTCTGACCTATGGTTAGTTTCAGGGCCTGATCGAATTCGCCTCTACCGCCAACCAGGAGAGCTTCGGTCTTTGAATCATTAAGTTTGAGTTTGTTCTGGGTCATCCACTGTTTCACATCAGAAATACAAAGTTCACTTGCAGAGAGAAGAGGTTGGATTTGACTGGGATGAGTGGAGTTGTAGAGTTGCGTGTCATCAGCAAATTCACTGTGAGAGAATGAATGACTGTCAATTACGTTGGGAAGTGGTTGGGTGTACAGTAGAAACAGCAGAGGACCCAGAACCGAGCCCTGTGGGACTCCGTATTTTAGCGGGGCAGGATCAGAAGCAATACCCTGGATCAAAACAGTCTGCCTACGTTCTGAGATATATGATTTCAGGAAGGAGAGTGCTGTGTTGTCAATGGCAAAAACATGTCTTAGACGGGAGAGAAGAATTCCATGATCTATTGTGTCAAACGCAGCACTCAAATCTAACAACGTGAGAAAGGAAACTTTGGAATCATCAGATGCGACAAGGAGGTCGTTTAGAACACGGAGCAGAGCTGTTTCGGTGGAATGGTGAGCCCTCTTCACATCTACATTGGGGAGACCGAACTACGCTTTGTCAGCCAGTTCACATCTCCATTGATTTTTGGTATCCCGCAAGGCTCGGTCTTAGGACCAGTTTTGTTCACTCTGTACTCGCAACCCCTTTCAAATGTGATAGCTATAAGCATGAGTGTGATTTTCAGAAATATGCTGACGACACCGAGTTGTCCAAGAGCTCATCAGTCGAGGAATTTCCTTATGTACAGTCAAATATCAAGACATGCGTTGATGATGTACTCGCATGGATGAGGAGCAACAAGCTCAAGCTCAATACAGATAAAACTGAAGTTATGCCTGTTGGGGCACGGTCAAGTCTCGGGCTTATCGAGAGTGATTCCACTGACATCGGGGCCGGGTAGCTCTATTCCATTCCAGAGCTCGGTTAGGTACCTCGGTGTTCAGATTGACCAGACATTGTCGATGCGTAAACAGATCAGCAGTATTTGCAGTGCCTGTTTTCTTGAACTACGCCGCATTGCATCCATTCGCCAATATCTTTCTGACACTGCATGTGTTAGACTGGTCACTGCCAGGGTCACTTCAAGGCTGGATTATTGTAATTCAGTTTTGGCGGGTCTTCCAGCAGAACAATTGAACCGTCTTCAGCGCGTTCAAAACAGCGCAGCACGCCTCGTGCTGAGGAAGGGAAAACGCGATCATGTGACTCCCATGCTTAGGCATCTACACTGGCTTCCCGTGAAATTCCGTTGCCAGTACAAAATTGCTGTTTTGGCCTACCGTCATTTTGATGGTACTCTTCCTGTGTATCTTTCGGCATCCCTTCGCACATATCAACCATCCCGTTCTCTCCGTTCAGCAAATGAAAAGCTTCTCAAAATTCCTAGACGTAGTACAAAATCTTTTGGTGAGCGTAGTTTTAGTTTCAATGCCCCCTCTGTCTGGAACTCGCTGCCGGCTGGCCTGCGTGACGCACCCACTTTATCTATTTTTAAGTCGCAACTGAAGACTCACATGTTTCGACTGGCTTTGGCTTGATCGTAGGTCTTTCTCATGGTCATGGGTTGTATTTATTCTTAGGTCTGTAAGTTGTATTATGAGTTGTAGTATGTGGGTAAGCTTTGTTGATGAATGTCTGCGTGTGAACGTGGTTATGTCAGCGCATTGAGTTGTACAGAAGTGCGCTATATAAATGCTATTCATTATTATTTATTATTATTGCTGTCACAGACATAGTTCACACCATTCATAGTCCTTTCTGTCACAGTTCACAGCACTACAAGTCCTCGTCACTCCTGGTCCCACAGTCGCGTCAAGTCTCACAACAATCTTCATGCATACTACCCATTCACCGGGACTCGTTGAAGAGACGGATGGCTGTACCATCGTCAGGTCCACCGTTGGACAACGGACGTCGACGGTCCGGACCCCTTCGGCAGTCGCGGGCTCTCCCGTGTCGGAGAAAGGTGAAATATTTTCGTTATAGGCTTGCTGGCTAAAAATAGAAGCAATTATTTAGACCATCTGTATCACAAGTATGAATTAGTAAAAATCAGTTGAATTAAGAAACGTTTTTCCCATTTGTCTCTGTTGGTTCAGTTCATACATACTAGTCCCAGATAGCATGAAAACGTTTTAAAAACTTTTTTCTTGTTTTCCAGAAACGTTTAAAAAACGTTTGCAGAAAACATTTCCAAAATGTTTTCTTGCACATTTTAATAATGTTTTAGAAACGTTTCTTGCAAACCAAAATCAAACCAAAATCAAACCAATCTAAAACGTTTTTAAAATGTTTTATAATGGTTTGAATTTTGTTTCTTTTCCGTTTACCAGAAACGTTTCTAAAACGTTAATGAAATGCACAGAAAAACATTTAGAAAACGTTTTCTGACCATGTTAATCAAATGTTTCTGGAAAACATACAAATGTTTTTAAAACATATAATTGGGCCAGCCATGGACCAGCCCTGGCATCCAGTCCTTGCCTATTCCAGGCCTGGAATTATTGCCTTAGGACCTGCATGGGTTCCAGGGGTGGTCCGGTCCAAGCCCGATAAACTGTCTTGAATCCTTCACTTGAATAACTGTAGCATTTCCTTGAAAAGGAGAAGAATTCTCCAGCAGCCATACGTACCCGGCCAGATACAGAGATAGAGAGAGAGAGAGAGAGAGAGAGAGACATAAGCACACAAATACACATCCACATACACACACATGCACACAGAGCGCACACAGCACACACACACACACACACACACACACACACACAATGAGAGAAGGCAATAATTGTACGGATTGAATTTAGATTCCAGAAATATCTTACTAAGTGTAAATAACCGTACATGAAAAACAAAGTCATTGATTGACAAGTTAAGGACATTTATTAGAATTTATCACTAAACAGTCACAGTGTCACAGTGTGCAATCTTTGGATTCAGCATGAAAAGAACATGCATGAGTTAAATGAGTTGCATATTCAAAATATATGCATCTTTATATAGATTTAGTTGTACTTTGAGGTTAGAGATAGTTTGGTTTACTAAATCTATCTATCTGTCTAAGACAATCAATCTTCCATTCTTTCATTTCTTTTTCACTTTCTGCCAACGCATTTTGTTGGGTGGTCTGCGTGCCCGGTCTTTTTCTCTTGCTGCCTTTCTGCCTATCCCGCCAGCAGCTCAGCCACACTCCTAGGTAAGATGTGTACATCTTCCTCTCGATTTGATGTCGTTCTGAGACAGCATCTGTCAAAACAAATTGGTGAATTATCAGCATCACCAAAATAACCATCATCACCAAAATCCATCATCACCAAAATCCATCATCACCAAAATCACCATCATCACCAAAATCACCATCATCACCAAAATCATCAGCATCACCAAAATCATTAGCATCACAAAATCAACAGCAACACCAAAATCATCAGCATCACCAACATCACCAGCATTACCAAAATCATCATCATGACCAAAATCACCATCATCACCGAAATCACCATCATCACCAAAATCAACATCATCATCAAAATCAACATCATCACCAAAACCACCATCATCACCAAAATTACCATCATCACCAAAATACCATCATTACCAAAATCACCATCAACATCAATAATATCACCATCATCAGAAAAATCACCATCATCACCAAAATCAATCACCATCACCAAAATCAATCATCACTAAAATCAATCATCACCAAAATCACCATCATCACCAAAATCACCATCATCACCAAAATTACCATCATCACCAAAATCATCATAATCACCAAAGTCAATCATCACCAATGTCAATAATCACCAAAATCAATCATCACCAAAATCAATCATCACTAAAATCAATCAACGCCAAAATCAATCATCACCAAAATCAATCATCACCAAAATCAATCATCACCAAAATCAATCATCATAAACATCAATCATCACCAACATCAATCATAACCAACATCAATCATCATCACCAACATCAATCATCATCACCAAAATCATCATCAATACCAAAACCATCATCACCACCAAAATCATCATCACCATCAAAATCATCATCACCACCAAAATCATCATCACCACCAAAATCACAATCATCACCAAAATCACCATGATCACCAAAATCATCAGCATCACCAGAATCAATCATCATCACCAAAATCACTATTATCACCAAAATCACCACCATTATCATCACCAAAATCATCAGCATCACCAAAATCACCATCATCATCAAAATCTCCATCATCACCAAATTCACCATCATCACCAAAATCACCATCATCACCAAAATCACCATCATCACCAAAATCACCATCATTTCCAAAATCACCATCATGGCCAAAATCACCATCATGGCCAAAATCACCATCATGGCCAAAATCACCATCATCACCAAAATCATCATCAACAAAATCATTATCATCAATAACATCATCATCATCAACAAAATCAATCATCATCAACAAAATCAATTATCATCAACAAAATCAATCATCATCAATAAAAGCAATCATCAACAAAAGCAATCATCAACAAAAGCAATCATCAACAAAGGCAATCATCAACAAAAGCAATCATCAACAAAAGCAATCATCAACAAAAGCAATCATCAACAAAAGCAATTATTACTGAAAGCAATCATCACCAAAATCAATCATCACCAAAATCAATTATCACCAAAATCCATTATCATCAAAATCCATAATCACTAAAATCCATCATCACCAAAATTCATCATCACCAAAATCAATCATCACCAAAATCAATCATCACCAAAATCAATCATCACCAAAATCATCATCACCAAAATCATCATCTCCAAAATCAATCATCAATAAAATCAGTAATCACCAAAATCAATCATTGCCAAAATGAATCATCACCAAAATCATTTATCATCACCCAAATTATCATCATCACCAAAATCCCCAAAAAGAGAAAGAAACCAAAATGTAACCGAGTGCGAAACTCGCTACAAAATAAGCCAGTCTGCCCCCCCCCCCCCCCCCCCCCCTTTATTTAGACCACTGAAGCTAGCTGCGCCTTAAATTAACTGACTGCATCCCCCACTACCCCTCTTGCGTAATCAGACCTGGCCCTTGACGTTTGACTGAGCCTGCTGCATGTTATCCCGTTACTTCGCGATGCGGTAGCGGATACACAAAGTAGGAGGGAAAACACTTTACCGCCTTTTCTTGTTTGATTGTATTGCCATTTATTGCTCGTGCTTTGCGCAGGTTGTCCGGAAATGTTTCATCGGACGTTACGTCATGAGTTGTGCGACGTCAGATTTGGACCGCGGCAAGAATGGTTCTGGAAGGACTTTGTGCTCGTGCGGATTTGGGGTGAACTGTTGGATTTTGTCTGCATCAACCAGGGAGGTGACATTTGAGATGGAGTAAGAGGAAGATGAAGAGGAGGAAGAAGACAGTTGAGGTGACTGAAGTTGAGAGTCTGAGGAGGAGAGTGATATTCCTGAGGAACAGTGATGGCGACAGATTTCCCGTTGTTCAATGGATTCCCAGATTCCCAGGATGTAAACAACAACACGACGCGTGCAGACTTCGAAGCAGAACACTGAAGTTCAAGATGGTGACCCAGTCAAGGAAATATCCTCCAAGCGTGAGATAGGGACACAGACCCCACACAGAGCCCCAGTAAGTGTCCTCCGTTTACCTGGTATTGTATGCCAGTTGGCTCAGTACAGCTTTGGATGGTCGTCTGACATCCATGACCTGAAGACTCTATTAGTTGTGGCTGATGTTGGTTTTTCTTGTTGAAATAACTTAAAGAGTTACAAAGTGTTTGCCTTGGTACTGAGTGGGACTTGTTCTTAGCATGGCATTTACAACTGGAAATATTGGCAGAGGGTTTCATGCCCCTGTCCTTGTAAGTGTTCCTTCTGGCATCTCTGCCTAAGGGCTGGATAAACAGGTACCCATTACAAAGGGATCGGCGTTGTCCACTTCATACGAGAGTGTGTGTCAAAAACACCACTGTGAACCCCCACTCATCCCCACAACCACCATCACAAAGAAACAAGATGACTTTCTGTGTTTGTACTTCTTAGAATATTTTGATGCCTTTCGGCAACTTCTTCAGCAAAGAATAAAATAGCGTCAAGATGACATATAAAAAGAATTACGTGTGCTATGACGTTGTCACGAGCTGGGGTTTTGTTTTTATGTGCCAAATAAACTGCAAACAGATGTAAATGTATTTACCCCTTTTCAGAATGTAGCGTGTTCTTTCTCTGTTTACTATAAAATCCTATTTTACACACTCACATCATTCAGCTGCAATCAGACAAAGAAAAATAAACAGTTGTTAACAATGTAATTATTTAATTATACAAAACATTAATTGTTGTAGTTCAATTAATCTCTGGCGATTTCAATCGCACTACCAAAACAGACAAATCTCTGGCGATTTCAATCGCACTACCAAAACAGACAAATCTCTGGCGATTTCAATCGCACTACCAAAACAGACAAATCTCTTTCCAAGTTCAGAACAATATAATAATAATAAAATGTGGTCTGTCACGTTTTGATTAGTCGTTACCGAATTAATGAGTGGCTATCAATTTATGGTGTGATTGTTCATCAGTCTCTATTTCTCATTGCGTCGGTGCCATGGACTTTTTTTTCTTCTCTTGACATTACACCTTACTCACGACCTTCCTGAAGGCGAATTGCAGTGGGTGTGCTGTCGTCCCCAATACATCCGTCGCTTTCCACGGTGATGGTGTAAAGGAGGAGGACACTAAAGCCTCTGGCGACAGGTCCAGCACTGTTTTTCCATCACCGACGTTGCGACGCGTCCGCCGCAGTGATGTCTGGAGATGGGAGTGACTTTTGCTGAGGCTATTTATCCAGCCTGGCAGCTGTACAAAAAGTTTCGTATCATTAGAGACTCATAATCAAATCCGAATTCTCCAATTCTCCTTGTTTGATAGCCACTCATTTCCTACCTTTTTCAGCTTACATTTTTTATAAATCCAAAATTCACTTTCACTCAACAATTTTCACATTCATTCCCCTATTATGTCTATGCTATGACAATATGCATTCAGCCCCAAATACTGAACAGCTAGAAAACACAGCATAGATCATATTTCATGATAACGGTTGACATGAGCCGTTGAATCACTGATTTCCAAAAAATCGTCTGTCTTTCAATACCATTAGTTTTATAAATTGCTATAATATTATGAACACATCAATCATTGCTCAACAATAGAAAGAACAAAATATGCACAATACCTGTACAAGACAGCTTTATCGATGAAGGCACGATGCAGCTCTTCATCTCAACGAGGTGCATTCCACCAAAGCACAATAGCCACTAATCTCGAATGCAAATGCAAATTTTATTACGTTGGCTAAATCAGCCTGACGTCACATGACGTTCCAATGCAAACAAACAGCACGTGGTCTGTCAAACTAAACCAGGCCACTCCAAGCATAAAAATCAATGTACAAATTATTTCAACAACAACCATTTTAATTCAACAAAATAATTAACTCTTCACTTGTCACAGACGTAAGACATTCTTATAGTCTTGGATGTCCTGGCTATCCAATTACCACAATAGTCCACAAAAATGAGCACATATAAGTCCAAGAACTCTGGAGAAAGAAACAGCATATCACACACACACGTGCATACACAAACACATGCAAATACACACACCCACACCTACACACACACACACACGCACACACACAGACCCACACACATACACACACAGGCACACACACACACACACACACACACACACACACATACACACACACAGTACACACATCCAGACCATCGGATCACCCCCGAAAGCCGACAAGTGTACCCTCTGAACATCCAAACCGCCAAACACTCAACTACTCTATGGTGTTTACACCATCACCAAAATCATTATCATCATCACCCAAGTCATCATCATTACCAAAATCATCATCATCACCAAAATCATCATCACCAAAATCCATCATCAACAAAATTAATCATCAACAAAATCAACAATCAACAAAATCATTCATCAACAAAATCAATCATCAACAAAAGCAATCATTACCAATATCATCATCATAACCAAAATCACCATCATCACCAAAATCACCCACCAAAATCACCATCATGACCAAAATCACCATCATCACCAAAATCATCATCATAACCAAAATCACCATCATCACCAAAATCACCACCAAAATCACCATCATGACCAAAATCACCATCATCACCAATATCACCATCATCACCAAAATCAATCATCATCACCAAAATCAATCATCATAACCAAAATCAATCATCATCACCAAAATCAATCATCATCACCAAAATCATCATCATCACAAAATCATCATCACCAAAATCATCATCATCATCACCAAAATCATCATCATCACCAAAATCATCATCATCACCAAAATCATCATGATCACTAAAATCATCATCATCACCAAAATCACCATCATCACACCAAATCACCATCATCACCAATATCACCGTCATCACCAAAATCACCATCATCACCAAAATCACCCACCAAAATCACCATCCTCACCAAAATCACCATCCTCACCAAAATCACGCACCAAAATCACCATCATGACCAAAATCACCATCCTCACCAAAATCACCATCATCACCAAAATCACCCACCAAAATCACCACCATCATCAAAATCACCATCATCACCAAAATCATCATCAACACCAAAATCACCATCATTGCCAAAATCACCACCATCACCAATATCATCATCATCACCAAATCATAATCATCACCAAAATCAATCATCATCACTAAAATCACCATCATCACCAAAATCAATCATCATCACCAAAATCAATCAACATCACCAAAATCATCAACATCACCAAAATCACCTTCATCACCAAAATCATCAGCATCAATAAAATCATCAGCATCACCAAAATCATCAGCATCACCATATTCACCACCTTCACCAAAATCATCAGCATCACCAAAATCACCATCCTCATCACTAAAATCCCCATCCTCATCACTAAAATCACCATTATCATCACTAAAATCACCATCATCATCACCAAAATCATCATCATCATCACCAAAATCATCAGCATCACCAAAATCACCATCATCACCAAATTCACCATCATCATCAAAATCACTGTCATCACCAAAATCATCGACATCACCAAAATCACCATCATTACCAAAATCATCATCATCACCAAAATCATCAGCATCACCAAAATCATCAGCATCACCAAAATCACAAGCATCACTAAAATCATCAGCATCACAAAAATCATCAGCTTCACCAAAATCATAGCATCACGAAAATCATCAGCATCACCTTATCACCAAAATCACCATCATCACCAAAATCATCAGCATCACCAAAATTATCAGCATCACCAAAATCATCAGCATCACCAAAATCATCAGCATCACCAAAATCATCAGCATCACCAACATCATCACTATCACCGAAATCATTGGCATCACCAAAATCATCAGCAACACCAAAATCATCAGCATCACCAAAATCGTCAGCATCACAAAAATCATCAGCATCACCAAATTCATCAGCATCACCAAAATCATCAGCATCACCAAAATCATTGGCATCACCAAAATCACCATCATTACCAAAATCATCATCATCACCAAAATCATCAGCATCACCAAAATCACAAGCATCACTAAAATCATCAGCATCACAAAAATCATCAGCTTCACCAAAATCATAGCATCACGAAAATCATCAGCATCACCTTATCACAAAAATCACCATCATCACCAAAATCATCAGCATCACCAAAATTATCAGCATCACCAAAATCATCAGCATCACCAAAATCATCAGCATCACCAAAATCATCAGCATCACCAACATCATCACCATCACCGAAATCATTGGCATCACCAAAATCATCAGCAACACCAAAATCATCAGCATCACCAAAATCGTCAGCATCACAAAAATCATCAGCATCACCAAATTCATCAGCATCACCAAAATCATCAGCATCACCAAAATCATCAGCATCACCAAAAGCACCATCATCACCAAAATCATCAGCATCACCAAAATCATCAGCATCACCAAAATCATCAGCATCACCAAAATCATCAGCATCACCAACATCACCACCATCACCGAAATCATTGGCATCACCAAAATCATCAGCAACACCAAAATCATCAGCATCACCAAAATCGTCAGCATCACAAAAATCATCCGCATCACCAAATTCATCAGCATCACCAAAATAACCAGCAGCACCGAAATCACCATCATCACCAAAATCATCAGCATCACCAAATTCATCAGCATCACCAAAATCACCATCATCACCAAAATCCATCATCACCAAAATCACCATCATCAGAAAAATCACCATCATCATCACCAAAATCATCATCATCATCACCAAAATCACCATCATCATCACCTAAATCACCATCATCACCAAAATCATCAGCATCATGATTTTGGTGGTGATGATGATTTTGGTGATGATGATTGATGTTGGTTATGATTGATGTTGGTGATGATTGATGTTTATGATGATTGATTTTGTTGATGATTGATGTTGGTGATGATTGATTTTGGTGATGATTGATTTTGGTGATGATTGATTTTGATGATGATTAATTTTGGTGTTGATTGATTTTAGTGATGATTGATTTTGGTGATTATTGACTTTAGTGATGATTGACTTTGGTGATTATGATGATCAACAAAATCATTATCATCAATAACATCATCATCATCAACAAAATCAATCATCATCAACAAAATCAATTATCATCAACAAAATCAATCATCATCAATAAAAGCAATCATCAACAAAAGCAATCATCAACAAAAGCAATCATCAACAAAGGCTATCATCAACAAAAGCAATCATCAACAAAAGCAATCATCAACAAAAGCAATCATCAACAAAAGCAATTATTACTGAAAGCAATCATCACCAAAATCAATCATCACCAAAATCAATTATCACCAAAATCCATTATCATCAAAATCCATAATCACTAAAATCCATCATCACCAAAATTCATCATCACCAAAATCAATCATCACCAAAATCAATCATCACCAAAATCATCATCACCAAAATCATCATCTCCAAAATCAATCATCACCAAAATCAATCATCACTAAAATCAGTAATCACCAAAATCAATCATCACCAAAATCAATCATTGCCAAAATGAATCATCACCAAAATCAATTATCATCACCCAAATTATCATCATCACCAAAATCCCCAAAAAGAGAAAGAAAACAAAAAACAAGATGACTTTCTGTGTTTGTACTTCTTAGAATATTTCGATGCCTTTCAGCAACTTCTTCAGCAAAGAATAAAATAGCGTCAAGATGACATATAAAAAGAATTACGTGTGCTATGACATAAGACATTCTTATAGTCTTGGATGTCTTGGCTGGCCAATTACCACGATAGTCCACAAAAATGAGCACATATAAGTCCAAGAACTCTGGAGAAAGAAACAGCATATCACACACACACGTGCATACACACACACATGCAAATACACACACCCACACCTACACACACACACACGCACACACACAAACCCACACACATACACACACACACACACACCTCCACACACACAGTACACACATCCAGACCATCGGATCACCCCCGAAAGCCGACAAGCGTACCCTCTGAACATCCAAACCGCCAAACGCTCAACTACTCTATGGTGTTTACACCATCACCAAAATCATCATCATCATCACCCAAATCATCATCATTACCAAAATCATCATCATCACCAAAATCATCATCACCAAAATCCATCATCAACAAAATTAATCATCAACAAAATCAACAATCAACAAAATCATTCATCAACAAAATCAACCATCAACAAAAGCAATCATCACCAAAATCACTATCATCACCAAAAGCACCATCATTACCAATATCATCATCATAACCAAATCACCATCATCACCAAAATCACCCACCAAAATCACCATCATGACCAAAATCATCAGCATCACCAAAATCATCAGCATCACAAAATCATCAGCAACACCAAAATCATCAGCATCACAAAAATCATCAGCGTCACCAAAATCATCATCATGACCAAAATCACCATCATCACCGAAATCACCATCATCACCAAAATCACCATCATCATCAAAATCAACATCATCACCAAAATTACCATCATCATCAAAATCATTCATCATCACCAAAATCAATCATCATCACAAAATCATCATCACCAAAATCATCATCATCATCAACAAAATCATCATGATCACCAAAATCATCAGCATCACCAAAATCATCATGATCACCAAAATCATCATCATCACCAAGTTCATCATCATCACCAACATCATCATCATCACCAAAATCAATCATCACCAAAATCATTCATTACCAAAATCAATCATCTGTATCTCCCCACATCAATCAATCAACATCAAGCAATCATCAATCAACTCATCAATCAATCATCAATCAACAATCAATCAATCAATCATCAATCAATCAATCAATCAACAATCAATCATCAACAATCAATCAATCAACAATCACCAACATTACCATCATCTCCAAAACCATAATCATCAGCAAAATCACCATCACCACCAAAAACACCATCATCACCAAAATCATCATCATCACCAAAATCATCATCACCAAAATCATCATCACGGAAATAAATCACCACCAAAACCATCATCACTGCCAAAATCATCATCACCGTGAAAACTATCCAAAACACCAAAACCATCATCACCACCAAAACCATCATCACCACCAAAACCATCATCACCGCCAAAACCACCATCACTGCCAAAACCACCATCACCACCAAAACCACCATCACCACCAAAACCACTATCACCACCAAAACCATGATCACCACTTAAATCTCCATCACTACCAAAATCACCATCACCACCAAAATCATCATCACCACCAAAATCACCATCACCACCTAAATTAGCATCACCACCAAAATCACCACATCAAAAGCACCATCACAACCAAAATCATCATAACCACCAAAACCACCATCACCACCAAAATCACCATTACCAAAATAACCATCACTAGCAAAATCATCATCATCACCAAAATCATCATCATTACCAATATAATCATCATCACCAAAAATCATCATCACCAAAATCATCACCATCATCAAAATCATCATCATTACCAAAATCATCTTCATTACCAAAATCATTATCATCACCAAAATCATCATCAGCATCAAAATCATCATCAGCATCACCGAAATAGTCATAATCACCGAAATCATTCTCATGACCAAAATCATCATAATCACCAAATTCATTATCATACCCAAATTCATCATCGTCACCAACTTCACCATCATTACCAAATTCATCATCGTCACCAAATTCACCATTACCACCAAAACCATCATCATCACCAAAAGAATATCACCACCAAAACCATCATCACCACCAAAACCATCATCACCACCAAAAGCATCATCACCACCAAAAGCATCATCACCACAAAAAGCATCATCACCACAAAAATCATCATCATCACCAAAACCATCATCACCACCAAAACCATCATCACCAACAAAACCATCATCACCACCAAAACCATCATCACCAACAAAACCATCATCATCACCAAAACCATCATCACCACCAAAACTATCATCACCACCAAAACCATTATCAACAAAAAAATCATCATCACAAAAATCATCATCATTAAAACCAATCTTCAACAAAATTAATAATCACTACAATCATTATCACCACAATCATCATCATCACGACAATCATCATCATCAACACAATCATCATCATTACCACTATCATCATCATCACCACAATCATCATCATCACCACAATCATCATCATCACCACAATCATCATAATCACTGCAATCATCATTATCACCACAATCATCATCATCACCACAGTCATCATTATCACCACAATCATCATCATCACCACAATCATCATCATCACCACAATCATCATCATCACTGCAATCATCATTATCACCACAATCATCATCATCACTGCAATCATCATCATCATCACCACAATCATCATCAGCACCACAATCATCATCATCACCAAAATCAATCATCATCAAAATCAATCATCACCAAAATTATCACCAAAATCAATCATTACCAAAATCAATCATCACCAACATCAATCATCACCAAAATCAATCTGTCTGTCTGTCTGTCTGTCTGCCTGCCTGCCTGCCTGTCTGTCCAACACACAAACACACACACACACACACACACACACACACACACACACACACACTCACACACACCAACCCACCCACCAACACACACACACACACACACACACACACACACCCATCCACCCACCAACCCACCCACCAACACACACACACACACACACACACACACACACACACACACACACACACACACACACACCTTCTTTCCCAAGTCTCTAGACTAGCTGTATACATGTAGATCGACCAGAAATTGCACACGAACAGCGTCTATCGAAACGACGATTTCTCATTTACGTCGCTATTTGTCGTTGCCTTACGGTTACATATCATGAAAAGATACGGGATTACAACGGGGGCAATCGTATTGCTTGTGAAATATAATGTAATGGACTCAAAATGATAACACAATACGAATACATTGGTTTCTTTCTATTTTCTAATGCAACAAAGCCAAAGTGACATGCAGGTACTATTTTATGTCAAAGAGCACGGCAGATTCGCGAAATAACGCTACGTTTAGGTGATTTAGCGTTTAAAAATGTTAACGTTGTCATTCATATTTAATGTCGTATTTTATCAATACTGCCTGCATTTGATAAAAGAACGCAAAATGGTAAGTTTGATTTAAGATTTTGAGTCAAATGGAGAAAAGAGAGCAAGCACTATATTTTGACAGAGCGAGGATAAAGAACAGATGAGTGAAATGACTTCACAAATAGCATATGCTGTAATTTTCAAGGAAGAATTAAGCTCTTCTGACTAAAAGCTTCAATGAAAATCTTTATTGTATCGTCAACATCGTCATTTAAGGTACACGTAAAAATTTTGTTGTGGCTTTTAAACAACACTTTACGCTGGATTATTTCTTAACGCGCTAGACTCGCGAGCACCTGCTGAGCAAAGTTGCGTCACAATATTCCGCGTAGTCACATCACGTGATCACCCCAAAATCTTTCACCAGCGACGCCGCTTGCATCTCGGTTGACTGCAGTGTGTAGCTGTTTTCTCGTGTTTAAATTTGGCCAAAGGTGTGTTTCGTATATATCTCGCATTCTAAGACCTAAGGAAACCTAGTAGTATCGTATTTTTTGTATTTATATAGATTCAAGCGAAGATTAATCGATCTTTCGGCGACGTCACTTATAGTGTGGCGAAGACCTTCGGATCACAACAACCCAAGAAGTGAGTATTAAAACCTACTTTTATTGTGAAAAGCCATTTTCGCTCTGCAAATCTGCAATCGACTTTAAGACCAAAATCGGTTATATGTTCGATGTTGCATATTGGTTTTGTCTGTTATGTTGCCTGTGTTGTTAAAAACACTACATAGCATAGCACGGCCTTGAAGTTGAAGCGTCGACGAGTTCTCCATGCGGCCGATCAATTATGATCATGTAGGCAACACTCACTGTTTTTGTGAAAAGCCATCTTTGTTCTGTAAATCTGTATTCGTCTTCTAGACCGAAATCGGTTATATTTTCGATAAGAGATATTGGTTTAGCCTGGCATATTGCCTTTGTAGAAACACAACGCTATATGGATTCAGCACGGTACGGCATCGCATATATGATTGTAGCGTCGACGCCATTGTTTTTAAAGCGTCCCCATGATTATGATCATGTACGCAAAACTTACTGTTTTTGTGAAAAGCCATCTTTGCTCTGTAAATCTGTAATCGAATTTTACACCGAAATCGGTTATATTTTCGATATGACATATTGGTTTCGCCTGGCATGTTCCCTTCATAGAGAAACCACGCCGCATGATGGAGGCCTAGATAAGCACGGCACGACATGGCATTGTACTTTTTGTAGCACCGACGCCATTGCTCTCCATATGGTATGATCACGTACGCCGCCTGAGTCGGCTTGCTCTTACGTTAAAACGTTGCCAGGGTAACTCATAGCAGCAGCTACGGGATTAACATCAAGTTTTTAAAACTTTTAATCACTTGCAATGTTCGTAAACGAAAAATCGTTTATTAATATAAGCTCCGAAGACGATGAAATCTGAAGTACAGTTGCTGGTATAGATTAATTATGCCTATCTACCTACAGCACACACATAAAATTATTATATTTAGGCCTACGCAGACGCTCTCAGGCAGGCGCACATGCACGCTCATAGCACGCACGCTCATAGCACGCACGCTCATAGCACGCACGCTCATAGCACGCACGCTCATAGTGCACACTACACAAACATGCACATGCGCAATCACACACGAACGTCTAACTGTTCTTACTTATCGCAGGACAAACGCACGTAAACAGTAAGTGGGAGCGCATGCGCGCATCACATAGGCAAGCGCGCGCGCACATGCACGCACACACGCGTTTAAGGGAACCATAGGTGTTTTAATTGTGAATAAAATTATGTATTCCCCCCAACTTCTCAGGTCATCTCCAGTCTCAACGTTGACAGACTTTGGGCACGTTCCGAAGGACGTGTATGGGAGATCCTATTCTGGTAAGTAGTTAACGTGATTTCATCCGCCAAAGCACACTCCAAATAGGTGCGGGATAAAAACTGACCTACCGCGCCTCCCTACGCGATTCGTAAGAGGCGAATAACTTGGGACACCGTGACTTGATTTGCGTTTATTCTAAACTGTTCTAGCGATTTTTCGTGCTTAACGGCCTTACATAGCCTACATGCACAGGCTGAAAGGCCGTAAAACACCATCCAGCCATCCGCCGAAGCACCGCCTCCATCATCACCAACAGAACTGTATGCCTGGTTCTTACTAACCGATCATGTTCAATAAACAGGATATTTTCTGTCAGTCACCTGCACTTTTTATTCTTCTCCCTCTCCTTCCCCCCCCCCCCCCCCCCCCTTCCCCCTTCTCTCCCCTCAGTCCCCCTCCACTCCAGCCCCCCTCCACTCCAGCCCCCCTCCACTCCGGCCCCCCTCCACTCCAGCCCCCCTCCACTCCAGCCCCCCTCCACTCCGGCCCCCCTCCACTCCAGCCCCCCTCCACTCCAGCCTCCCTCCACTCGAGCCCCCTCATCCTTCTCTACCTCTCCTCCTACCCATCCCTCTCCTCCCCCTCTTTCTTGGCTTGCCGCCCCCTCATCCCCATCATTCCCATATTTGATTTTCTCTTTCAATCCCAGTGTGCTATTTTTTTTTTTCATAAGTTGATATTTGATGAGGTTGTGCAGTTGTTTAATCTGTGTCACTATATGTCAGTGAAAATGCCTGCAACACCCAAAATGGCTCCATCTGGAAGTGAGGACCCGGAGACACAGTTGAGAACTTCGAAGAAACAACAATTTGTCAGGGAGACCACTTCGGCAATGAGTTCCTAATTATGTTTTCCCTTGTCATTTTCTCTTTTCCCGTACAACAGATGCTATCCTTTAAAAAACGAATGCAGCAGCTTTGCTGACATTTAATTGTATGTTAGATACTTTTTTCTTTTTCATCATAGATCTGATAATTTTCTGTTCTCTTCCATTCAGCCAAAGAAGACCAGGACCAACCAAAACACTCTAGAAGTGCAGGCAATGGAGCCACGTGCACCTCAAGCTCATAAAGCCCTGCGAAGACTTGACAACTATAACTATGGAACACCATATTCTGAAACGGTGAGATGGTTGTCTTGTCTATCTTATAGGAGGGGGGGGGGGGGGGGGGGGGGGGGGGGGTGTGTGTGTGGAGGGAGTTGATGCCCATGAGTGCATGGGCCAGCAAATTATTATCAAATGTTGACTGCAAAATTAGCCACAATGTATGTATCTCAATATGTTGTCTTTCCCTTTTGGGGTTTTATTAGAGGAAAATATCAGTGTGATGCTGAAGATCAACATACAGCCAGAGGTGCTCAATGCACCACTCATAAGCTGGAACCTGGCTACTGGAGGGCATCGGGACAGGATTTGGTGCCGCATGTCGGATGCAGAGCATGGGTGGGGCTTGATTTTCAGAAAATGATAAACACATGATTGAGTCTTAGTGGTCTGACCCTGTCTTTATGCCTCCAGTAGACTCTTAGGCTGCTTGGGGCTGACCCTGGCTGAGCTACTGGGGAAGGCCCTGAAAGTCCAGTGGCCAGGGTTTTCAGGACAACATAGATGGAAAGGACATTATGACTGGAAGAGAAGCAGATGGATGGCCAAATGATAAAAATTCTGGCATTTCTGTTTGCTTTGCAAACAGCGGCTGCTGCTAGATGCCCCAGCCGTTCATAAGCTGGAGCATGTGGTCCCAGAGTTTTGAGGGCTTGCTCCATTGGTGTACCCACAGGTGGTCCCAAGTCGCACTAGGTGCTACCTGAGTGTTGGCTGGTGTGGATGGGAGACCTTCTCACCATATTATACAGTGTATTAGACTCCCGGCAGAGTCGTCGACCAGAGCGGACGTAGTTTACCAGTGCTCCCGAGGCTCTACATGTGTGTTGCTCCTTTCAGTACGGAAGGGTGAAGTTATTCAACCAGCGTGCTTTTTCCGGCAGTTCAAGAGACCTAAGTAGGTGCAGCGATCAATTGTTGCGTATTATTTCGAAATACTTTCTACTGTCTGATTGTAGTATTTGTGCAGTTTGAACTGACTTTCAGATGTGTATCGATCAGTGCGGACGTGAGGTGGCATTTCTTCCGATCTCTGGTTGTGTGCTGCTGCTTTCAGTGCGAATTGTAAAAGTTGTTCAACTAGCGTACTCATGTGGGGCGATTATGAAACCTACATGGATGTGACAAGCTATTGTTGTATCTTTTTGTGTTGGAAATCCGCCCCATTTCATTCATTCGTTCATTTGTTTGGACTGAACTGAAATTGAGATGGGTGTTGACATGGACTTGTACCGTGCACGAATTGGTCTTCATGCACGGCGAGCAGCACGTGGTGAACGAATTGTGAGTGCAAACCCGTTGAAAGATGTGCTGAGCTGTGCAGGCTTCCTTTCCGTGGCGATCATGCTTGGTCTCATCTCAGGTCTAGTGATGAACTTCACTATTGGTCTGCTGAGCACGACAGTCACGAACTTCACTGCTATTTCGGAGGAAATCGTGCCTTTCCTGAACTCCTCACTTCTGAGTACGTCGCTCCAGTCATGCTGCAGTCTGACGGATCAGTTTCCTCTGTTCCACGAAGCACGAATGTCTAGCTTCCAGTACCTTTATTATATATCATTCCTTCTCATCCTCTCAGGAAATGTGGAAGAAAACCCGGGACCTGGATTGGAGAAGAGAGATATCGAAGAA
>JAWQFJ010027440.1:0-16444 GCA_034096865.1 Theodoxus fluviatilis | reverse complement strand
AAAAGTCCTCTTTCACACTTCAATCCCAGACAACTTGTGCCCTCACCTCGCCCTTGCGGTGGTCCAGGATATCATAGTTCTTCTTCTTGGTGTTGTCCACGATGGTCTTGTAGCGGACAGCGATGGTGTCGATGCCCTCGATCTTGATGTCCGGCAGTCCGGCGAAGGCCTCCATGGTCTCAATCATGTCTCTGATCTTCTCCAGGCGCTTGCAGAAGGTGTCGAACTTCCCGAAAATGTAGTTCTCACTGTTCGAACATACAGGTTTTTGGGTTAAGAAGGAAGCTATTCATTTCGTTCGGCAATAGGTGTTATTATGGAGAGATTTTTCCTGTGCTGTAATGCACCGGGTTGGACAGTCCCCAACCCCCACCGCGCCACCCCCCATTACCAAAAAAGGTATTGAACGACGGTGAAATTTTACATGGTGTCTCAAAACGTTGCCATTTCAATGAGCAAACTGCGATGAAACAGCAATGTCAGTAATATTTGTTGTTTTATAAACAATACAATTATTTCTTACTCAAGCATCTTTCACAACATGTTAATATTTCGAGCCTCCTCCTCCTGCTCCTCCTGCTCCTCCTGCTCCTGCTCCTCCTGCTCCTGCTCCTCCTGCTCCTCCTGCTCCTCCTCCTCCTCCTCCTCCTCCTCCTCCTCCTCCTCCTCCTCCTCCTCCTCCTCCTCCTCCTCCTCCTCCTCCTCCTCCTCCTCCTCCTCCTCCTTTTACCCCCTCCTCCTCTTCACTCCTCTTAATTTCTCCTCCTCCTCCTTTCTCCTACCCCTCCTCCTCTTACCCCTGCTCCTATTTACTAATCATCCTCCTCTTTACTCCTCCAGCTCCTCCTCCTCTTCCTCCTCCTCCTTCTCTTACCCTCCTCCTCTTAACCCCTCCTCCTCTTAACTTCTTCTCCTCTTAACTCCTTCTCCTCTTAGCTCCGTCTCCTCCTCCTCCTCCTCCTCCTCCTCCTCCTCCTCCTCCTCCTCCTCCTCCTCCTCCTCCTCCTCCTCCTCCTCCTCCTCCTCCTCCTCCTCCTCCTCCTCCTCCTCCTCATCCTCCTCATCCTCCTCCTCCTCCTCCTCCTCCCTTCGAAAGCAGGGTGCTTACCTGAACTCGAACTGGCGCTCATTGGGGTTCTGCCGAAGGCGTTCCTTTGTTTTCTGGAAGTGGAGCTGGTAGGCGTCGTTCAGCTTCACGCACTCATCCAGTCGAGCCAGCAGTTCACACCTGCAGCAATCCAAGTGATGTGTGTGATGTCACTGTAGGTAATGCAGAGGAAATCCACAGTTTTTCTCACGAACACTGTTTTTATCCATATACCACCCATGTGCTGTACAAAGCGAGCGCCCCAGGATGATGTGACCTACTTCCCATTACCTCTAATACTTAATGCAGCAGAGCGCCTCAGGGTGTTTGCCTTTTACAACGCGGTAGGCAGGTAGGCACCACCACCGACACAATCATGACCGACGATGCCATCGTCATCCCAGACAAATCTATTTCCAATAATCAATAGTCTTTAAAACTACCTGGACTCGAACACCTCTGTGTAATATAACATATAAAATATATTTAAAAAACACCACTCTGTTACAAATATACGCAGTTACCAAACGTGCTGATATCAACAGTACAATGCACTGCATATTATCCACACAGCATCGCAGCAATTTTTTGTGTGCTTCCAGTGTGTATCGCATTGGAGAAGACATAATCTTGTTAATATCAGCAGTTGCGCGTATCTGTATGAGAGCGTGTGTCTGTGATTGGACGAAAGAAGTTTATTTCAGGTAGTATGGCAAGAAAAAATGGTGTGTGTGGGAAGGAACCTTTAGTTTGTTCCAAGAAAGGTTGCCGTACCCTAAATGTCTCTGCAGAGAAAAACTAGGCCTCGAGGTGAAAGACATGAAGGCAAGAAGTCTGAGAAATCTTGGTGAAGGATGAGGGCGCTATGTGTGTGTGTGTGTGTGTGTGTGTGTGTGTGTGTGTGTGTGTGTGTGTGTGTGTGTGTGTGTGTGTGTTTCTTCCAGCATCAAAAAAGAAGTGTTGGGTCGTTGGCAAAATTTAGGGTAGTTCTGGTTACCGGAAACCAACAATTTTCTGGTTTGCCTTTGTTTGTTTGCTTTGAAAGTGGATTGAGCGAGTGGAAAACTTTTTCCCTAATTATATATTTTTGTCATTCCCCTCGTTCTGTATTAAACTACTCCCAAAGTGAAGGTGATCTGCTAAGTGTCCTTGATTTAAGAGTCTAGTTCTCTGGCAAACCTACTCGAACCAAAGTCTCCAAGCCTGACTTGACTGCTCCAAGGAGTGCTGCTCTCACCTCGGGTGTTCCCAGATCTTGGACACGCCCTGGTTGATGTAGGCCTTGCACGTGGTGATCATCTGGTTGGTGACCTTGACAAAGAGCGAGGTCATACGCTCCGAAGAGTTGTAGTACTGAGAGATGCTGTAGATCATTCTGACGGCATTCATCAGACTGGGGATGTGCTCGATCATCGTCTCCTGCAAATGAAAGGCAACGGTAAGCTGAAATGATGTCTGTTGTGGAATACTTAGATACAGTGTAACCATTACTTTTATTAAGATTTAACGGGCAGCATGGTAAAGAACGAAAGAAAGAAAGACAGACAGACAGACAGACAGACAGACAGACAGACAGACAGACAGACAGACAGACAGACAGACAGACAGACAGACAGACAGACAGACAGACAGACAGACAGACAGACAGACAGAAAGAAAGAAAGAAAGACAGAAAGACAGAAAGAAAGAAAGAAAGAAAGAAAGAAAGAAAGAAAGAAAGAAAGAAAGAAAGAAAGAAAGAAAGAAAGAAAGAAAGAAAGAAAGAAAGAAAGAAAGAAAGAAAGAAAGACACAAAGAAAGAAAGAAAGACACAAAGAAAGACAGAGAGACAGAAAGACAGACAGAAAGAAAGACAGAAAAAAGAAAATCTCTGCTTTTTTGTATTTTCAAAAGGTTTATATGAAGGCATTTATTTTCATTTCGTTTCAATGGAGCATGGACTTCATTATTCCATTTTATAAAGGATAAGTTTTAAAGCCTGATAAACTATAACAAAAAGTGTTTGAACATTGGGCAAGGAATGCTTTCAAAAGGTCTTGTCCACAACGTAATGCAATACATTCTTCTCGAGATTATCTCCCCTTATACCAAACGACTCTCGGAACACAGATCTTGATGGTGGGGGGATTGATTAATACGGTAGTGATGGTGATATCAAAGGATTAACATGTAATAAGATGTGTGCTTAATATGTCTTTTTAGTTGATGCCGACTTTGATTAATCATTATCTCTTTTGAAACAAGAACTCAGTGACATACCGTGCATTCAGGAGCAGATACAAAGCAAATACAAACTTTCATTTGTGTTCGATCGGTACGAGAACTGACTGGCTTCCTAGCCTTCATCGTCGCAATAAAATCTCCGATATGAAGTTGGTTATGCTTGTTCAAAGGAAACGGTATTCTTTTTATTAACCTACTCGGCATTAACCATCTTTCATAGCCACCACATTGCAAGATTCTCTGGACATTTTAAGGACTTCACGGTCTCTCCCCGTTGGAACACATAGAAGGGAAAAGCAAGCAGAGGGAGGAGGGAGATTGGATATCAACTCTTTCGCTTTACTAGTTCCATTATGTCTGGAGATTCCCTTTTTTCAAGCAGTCTACAACAAAACTGTGGCCATACTCACAGGCGTGCACTTGACCAGGGGCCCGAAGAACTTGTCCAGCGTGTACAGGTACTTCACGTTGTCCTTCGCCTCGTTGGCAGCATCGGTGATGCGGCCGTCCTGACGCATAGCAAACATTTCCAGTGATCGAGGATAAAAAAAAACCCTAAGAAGTTTTCGTACAGCATTTACATTTATTGTTTGTTTCTTCTTCAGACAAATAATGAAGAATCAACTCAGACTTAACCAAAAATCTACACGAAAGAAGTCAATCTGTATCAGTTTCACTTCAGTACCGAGCAAATGTGAATACATACCTCTTGTTAAACTAATACACTAGTATGGAGTCTTTCAATAGTAATCTTCAGACCTTTCCAGTGATTAAATCTAATATCAAACATTACTATATCTAAATCTTAAGTAGAGCAGCAAGGACGTACCAGCTCCTTCCACTTTTTCAGGGACTTGGACTTTGCCACCTGCAGAGTTCCAACCACGGCCTTGACCCTGGGGCTCTTCATCTGCTCCAGGAGGCTGCAAGGATCGAAAAATCAGGGGTTAGAGAGGAGCTATTGTCGAAAACTGGAAGACTAACTTATGCACAACAGTAAATGCTTGCGACATTAGTGTGACTTGGATACGTGGTCGTGCAAAACAACCATGGATGTAAAGAGTCACACTACCGTCTGAGAGGTAAATAGACCAAAAACAACGTTAACTCTCTAGTCAGGCTTAATTGTACCCAACTATAAAACAAATCACTACAGCAATACACAACGTAAACACTATGAAATCTCCACTGTGGATACTCATTCCTTGATAGTTATCCACATTGTTAACGGACCATGAGCAAAAACCCGCCAAAACACGCATCAAACACAATGGCAAGCGACTTAAAGTGCGCCTGATCAGTAACAGACGAGAGTAGTAATTATGCGTAATATAGCATAAGATGCAGCATGGAGGCTGATACTCCGTGATACAAACAGGATACAGCGCGATACAACAATACGAACAAAAGCCTCTGACGAATAAATCAGCCTACTTGTTGAACTTGGCCATGCGGGACTTCCAGTAGGCTAGCTCGGCCGTGGGTCCGATGTCGTCCGCCTCGCGCCTCATCTGCTCGCTTTCCGCCAACACCTGCTCGATCTGCTTGGACCACATGCCCAACAGCTCCTCCAACTTCTCCAGCATCTCTGTGTTGGCAGCTGCCAGAGAATAGACAGGCAACTATCAGGACACTGACAAGATTGAAGACATCATACTTTGGTGCTAATGGTCGCTATCGGGACACCGTGATAGAGAATAGAGTAAGTATTTTTATTTTAACGATAGGTTACATTAGATAATGATTTAATTAAAGGAGATTGAATTCCGACCCTGCGCACGTCTTTGATTCGTCGAGGGCAACATGATCCAGGTTCAACAAACGCTGACTTTAGTCACTTTCTATTTCTTGTCTGGAGACACACATTTTTATGATATGCTTTACGCTTGTACCCATTTTCATTTTTGTCGTCCTCTTCTCATGTATCATTATCAGCATTTAGCACGTATGTGACAAAGTTCACGGCAAAATCTTCCAGACCTGCTTTGCATGGGCGGGCAAGGACGTCTCAGGACTTTTCAACCAAGTCCAGGGTTCCCTTTACAAGGGAGGCTACTCACCCACAGTCTGATAGTCATGGGGATTGTTGAGGGTGTCGATGATGGTGCCCACGCCGTTCTCCGCCAGGGTGACCTGTCCCTCCATGTTCTTGACGGCAGCCATGAGGCTGGTGATGAACTTCTCCAGCTGCTCCAGAAAGTCCTGCACCTGAGCGCTGCTGCCGATGTTCACTTCCAGGTGTGTGCCCCAGGTCTGCAACGTCAGAGGGCGTGTGTGTCGTCGCAACTCGTACATGTTTTTTTTCCTACAGCGTACCCATTTCTTCTCATTTTTTTGTTTCAAAAGGAGTCCACATTAGGCATTTTCCCTTCGTTGTGATGATCATCCGTGTGATAATCAACAAGAAATATTTAGTAATGTCGTCTTAATTATCATATTTTAAACAATAATGTTACAATTGTAACATTTGTTATGATTACAGTGGTCTTACAGTTAACTAATACCGCAGTTGGGGCTGAATGGCGACAAGATTTTAAATGCCAAATCATAGCCGTCTACACAGACTTATGCAAATATTAAAATACGCTGTTCATAAAGCACATAGTTATTTGCACTCAAAAAGTGCATCCCTTTACAAAAACACACATACTCACAGACACACACACAACAAACACGAGAGAGAGAGAGAGAGAGAGAGAGAGGGAGGGAGGAAGAGAGAGAGAAAGAGAGAGAGAGAGAGGGGGGGGAGAGAGAGAGAGAAGAGAGAGAGAGAGAGAGAGAGAGAGAGAAAGAAAAAGAGAGAGAGAGAAAGAGAGAGAAAGAAAGAAAGAGAGAGAGAGAGAGAGAGAGAGAGAGAGAGAGAAAAAGAGAGAGAGAGAGAGAGAGAGAGAGAGAGAGAGAGAGAGAGAGAGAGAGAGAAAGAGAGAGAGAGAAAGAGAGAGAGAAAGAGAGAGAGAAAGAGAGAGAAAGAAAGAGAGAGAGAGCCCCTTACCTCCAGGGCCTTGAGAGAGGGCAGCACCATTCTAGACAGGTGGGTCTCTACACCACGCAGCACCTTGGCGCCACTGCCATCCATGATCCCAAAGTTGACCTCTGTGGTGATGTTCTTGTCCGTGATGGCCTTCGTCGTCACGCGCAAGAAGAACAGACAAACGCCTGTGAGCCCCTGGAAAGGCAGCAAGCGGTGAGATGCTGTGCTTGACATGAAGAAAGCACGGATGTTTTTACCCGTTAGTGGTTGTGCAAGAGAAAAAAAAGTGTGTACGAGTGTGCAAGGAAAGAACTGTGTACGAGGTGCTGATCGAACGTACAGACATTTACGAGACTGTTGAAACCCTCAAAGAGCAAGGGTGTATAACATGATTTGTTAATGTTGTGATACATTTACAAATAGAAAAAGTAAATCATGATTTGACTGAGAGCGATGCAGGACATACTTTCAAGACAGAAAATAGATGAAGCGAAAATGTTTTGTAACGTACGGTGAACACATTGAATACTAATCTTATCACATACAGCATTGCTAAGGGTTTAGTTTCCTTTTCTGCCATTTTCTAGTTGCGTTCCTGTTTAAATATTTTATTCTTATCTCATTTCTGCCCCCCCCCCCCCTTACCCATGCTCCCCCTGTTCCTGTTTATCTATTTGTGAGTCTGTCTCACTCTCCTTTTCTCTTGTTTTCTTTTTTAAAAAAATCTCTCTCTCGTTCTCTTTCTCTCTGTCTCTCTATATCACTCTCTGTCTTTCTCTCTCTGTCTCTCTGGCTGGCTCTCTCTGGATCACCCTCTCTCTCTCTCTCTCTCTCTCTCTCTCTCTCTCTCTCTCTCTCTCCTCTCTCTCTCTCTCACTCTCTCATACGCACTCTCTCACACACACACACACACCCTCTCATACAAACTCACTCTCTCTCTCTCTCTCTCTCTCTCCCTCTCTTTCTCTCTCATCACTTCAATACGGCATACCAATACTGTGACAATAGCATGTGCTCTGTCAGACAATGAATTCAGGTAATTCTTGTGTGCCTGATCCATGTGACAGATTTGTCAAAATTGTCTCTGGGAGACGAAAAGAAAGTAAAAACTGCGTAACTGTACAAAAAACACAGCCATCCCTATCTCTTAGTGAATATGATGAGTGTAATAAAAAGTGAACTGCCCCTGAAGCCACTGCGCACCCATGATTATTTGTTCCAGTCGTCTCCACTTAGTATCAACATGCCGAGTAATGCCTTCAAATCTCACACGGCAGGTTCGAGGATGTTTTGAATGAAAAGAGTTAGAGCGGACATCTTGAGTACCTCACTGACGGTGGCTCACGACAACCCACGCCCTGTTTGCGTAGCTGACAGCCCGTGCATGTTTTGTTCCAGTAAAAACAGAGCCGGTCTCCAGCGTGCATAGAACTCCGCCCAGCTCCAGCAGGAGTTGTTTTCAGTTTCCCTGGAGACCATGCACACAGCTACCACAACCTTTTATATGGCTCGGTCAACTCAGACGAACCATTCATGTGGCACAGGACTATGGATGAAGGTTTCAGAGCTTTCTGGTTTAAGAGCTCTCATACGAACATAGTCTCGATACAGGACATTGTCTTTGCCTGCCTGACCCGATCAATAGTGCTGTCATGGTCACTGCAGCAGCCCCCTATCTCTGGCAGAGTGCTCGAGGAAGATTGTTCTTACCTCCTCATCTCCGGTGGTGATGAAGAGTTTCTTGGGTGGGTTATCTTTCCCCTTCGTGTGCTGGAAAGACGAGCGTGAAAAATCAATCACATGTCCCGAATCGATCCAAAGTTGGACAAGGGGCGTCATTGTGAAAACGGGGTTAACGGTCAAAAGTCGACGCACGGAGTAACTTCCTGTAACGTCGATAACGTTTCGGGGACAAAGAGAAAAATACATATAATAGTGGCATTAAGTCAGCTTACATTTTCCTGTCCTACTCCTGAACATCTCTCAAACTTATCCAATTGTCGCACGGTGCAAGGCGTCCTTGTCAGTATTTTATACATAAATTAAAAAAATATGTGGAAAAATGAACGAATGAAGTCGTACGGCCTAACTGCCTTTCTAGGCTATTTAAGTCCATTGATAACAATCATCACTAGAGCTGGTAAGAGTTAAACCGAGTCAAATCTCCAATAATCCCCTCGTTATTCGCCCTTCACGAATCGCGTAAGGAGAGTCTGCCGTCTCTCTTCTGAGGCCGACCCAAAAAGGTCTGTAAAAGAACACACGAGCAAAGCAAGGTAGCCTATAATTATCTCACCGCTGGAACCTGGTAAAAAAACATCAGCTTCCTGGATCCGTCTTCTTGGAAGAACTGGTCGATCAGTTCAAACTGAAAAAAACAACATAAAACCGCCAATAAAGCATGTTTCTATCCAACTCAATGCAATAACGTGAATATATTTTAATTTAAGGAAACAGAAAGCACAGGAGATTATTGTTTAAAAAAAGCTTTACAAAACAACACGATATAGCCTACAATAAAAACACGGATGGATTGAATGCGTATTTGATAATGTCGAGTACAAAAACACGGATGAATTGAATACGTATTTGATAATGTCGAGTACAGGTATCTATACCTATCATTCCCACAATCTCCCTTCGTGTCCCCCCCCTCTCTATCTCTCTCCCCCCCCCCCCCCCCCTCTCTCCTAATACCACGCCTCTGCTTTAGATATTAATTTATTTCAAAGGACATTCACACGACGACGTTATATTGCAACTGAAGGCTAGCAAATGCATGAAAACTCTCGATAGTAGGAGTAAGTCGTAAGGAAAGGTTCTAGCTGGCCAGTTTGCAAAGATGATCACTTCAGAAATTGTGCTTTGCTACGTACCTTATCGTCGCTGACGATGTGCTCTTCGATAGTGCCCATATCGATATTCAGAGCAAACGACATCTGTAAATAGAAAAAAGTGTTTAACATGTCCGTAAACATAGGCTACAACAGATCAAAGGAGATAAAAAATATGGTTCACCGGGTGCGTATACATCTAATGTAGATAGCAGTTCATGGTTAGACATCAATAGACTGAATGGATGACAAAATAATTCGACTTTACATTAAAACGCATGTATCAAGGAAAAAACAAAATCGATTTCACTTGATAATACATGTATATTGTCACAATCAGAAAGACTTGATTCAACTACAGTCACTTGGGCAAGAATTTTAAAAACGTAATACCGGTTTTGGCAAATACAGGTGACCAAAATGAAATATATCTGAATGATAAGTAAAACTGGTTTTGTACACACCTGATTCATCAAGTAGGTATACCTTCCGTCCATCTGAAAACAAGTATAACAACACTAATGTAGATCAAATTAAAATCATAAAAAGTAATTTATCTTATACTGCATAGCGACTGTGTGTGACTTTAAATGGCTCATGTATATGACTGCATATGCATGTATGTGCGAGTATGTGTATGAGGGTGTAGGCGTGCGCACGTGTGCACTTCTGCGTATATGTGCAGTATGTGTGCATGTAAGTATCTCTCTGTGTCGTTGTGCACTCTTCTTCGTCTCTGCTTCCATTCTTCTTTCAGCAACTCTATGTGTCTGATTCTATTTATCTCTTTCTGTGCCTGTCAGTTCGTGCATTGGTGTGAGTGTGTGTGTGTGTGTGTGTGTGTGTGTGTGTGTGTGTGTGAGTGTGTGTGTGTGTGTGTGTGCGCGCGCGCGCGCGCCGTCTGTGTGTGTGTGTGTGTGTGTGTGTGCGTGCGTGTGTGTGTTGGTGTTGGTGTGCGAGTGTTTGTGATGCGGTGCTTATGTGTGTGTGCATGTATGTGTGTGTGTGTGTGTGTGTGTGTGTGTGTGTGTGTGTGTGTGTGCGTGTGTGTGTGTGTGTGTGTGTTTGGGTGTGTGGTGTGTGTATTTGTGCGCGCGCGTGTATGTGTTTTGTGTGTGTGTGTTTGTGTGTGTTTTTTCTTTCATCTCTGCCTTGTCTGTCTATCCATCTGTCTGTCAATCAGTCCGTCTGTCCATCCGTCCGTCCCTTTGTCCGTCTGACTGCCTGCCTGCCAGCCTGTATGTCTGTTTGCCTTCCTCCTCCATACTCTCTCTCTCTCTCTCTCTCTCTCTCTCTCTCTCTCTCTCCAGTAACTGGGACAGACAACCATAAACAGATAAACAAAAACCAGGAAAAGCACGCATGAAAGCGGGCCAGCACGAAAAAATGCTGATGGACAGCACAGAAACACGGAGAAGCGGACAGTCAAAAAGGTACATGCAAAGAGAGACAAAAGAAAAGAAACAGCAAGACAGAAAATATGCGAAGGTGTTGTTCCTAAACTGTAAAAGGCAACACTCCCATTCAATTCTCGCTCTTCGGCCTAGTTCGGATGTGTATGATCGATCGATGTGTAGTGCGGGGAGTAAATTGAGCAATTCATTCCTCTAGCTGGAGTTGACGTGACTTTATTCGATCACTTTTTGGCTTGATTCATACGTAGGTATGTAATTGATAAATGGAAAGTGTGAACGAAAAAAAACTACTTTCTCTTCTTGCTCGAGTTGGCGCAACTTTATTGTGTCGATATTAAAATGATGACGCATTTGCAATGTGCTCCGTGTATCGTCACTACGTCACAGCAACTTTTAATTCAAACTGCTGTCGTCTCAGAAGGCATGTGTAAGATTTGCTTTGCTAATACACAACGACCTGACGCCACTAAGAAAAAAAGACCCATTCACGTTTGCGAACTACACGCCGGTGCAGCCAGCTCCGGTAATCACAATTCCTCTTCAGAAGTTTTTCGTCCGGCTCGTGGGAATATACAGGAGCACCGCGTGGATTGCAGGCTTAAGCCGATCTTGTTTTGACCATTGAGTCTCGGAGCGCTGCACGAAGCATGAAATTAATCCCTCTCTATCCACCTCCAGCGTTCACAGCGGGCCCACACCCGGCCGCCCTTCACGGCACGGCGAAGGGCGGTGGGGCGCTAGGGACGGCATGAGCAAGGCGTGCTTGGAGACAGACTAGACAGCGGCACGGCGCGAGCGTGCAGCACAAGAGGCACGCCCGTGTAGCCAGTTTCAGCATTGTGGTGCAACACACATGTAGCCGCCGCACGAAACACGCCCTTCACATGCCGTGTCAGGACGGTCGCTAGTCTCGCCACGCCCGATCGCTCAAAGGAGGAGTGGGTGGATTGTATAAGTTAGAGGGTACCAGAACGTAACCTTCTCTTCCCCCACCCCCTCCAATCCCCTATACCCCCCACCCCAACTTCCCCAGACATTCGACCTTTTCAGTACGTCTTCAACTCCAACTACAACACCTAGAACTGTACTTAGCACTGCTCTCAAATCCCACTAAACTGTCATCTTGCCCTCAAGATCATCTCCAAACACTCTACTACCCCCACTATTACAACCATTACCATCACCAAACCTACCATCATCAAACTTCGTCTTTGCCTTCTTCAGCATTGTTACGCACACTATCCCCCATCCCCCACCCCTACCCGATCTTTTATACCCCGTGGCTGCAACGCCGTCTTAAACCCCAATCTACCCATTCCACTAGTCCCACACTCCTTCACTGCACCCAACTACAACACCACCAGCACCACCACCCCAGTCCTGCCAAGAGGTTTCCGCCTCAGTGAACACGTTCCAAATCCTGGGACGAGGACAGCTACCCGACCAAGCCATTCCCTCAACTCATCCACCCCCCTCTCCGCGCACCCCTCCTCCCCTGCCCCCTATCCTTCAATTCCCCCTTTATTGGCCCACAACTTGCCGGGTGGGACAGTGGCAGGTGGAAAAGATCACAGGCTACCCAGGCCGGTGCTAATCAAAGGGATTCCGCCACGCTGATGACGTCACGTAATGCTGTGGTCAATGGCACACACGAGATCCGAGGCACGCACACAGCAGACTGAGAAGGCGACTCTAATGAGGTTATAGGTTCTTTGGGGAAATGTTTTTCTCCCACTTGATTCCCTCGGTCCAGCTCTTATCTCTCCCGCCTCCATCCCTTGAGCTGCATATGCTAAAGAAAACATGCAGAAGTAATCCTCTTCGGTTCGGAGGTCCAGAGCGATGTAGATTACAAATCGTCTTAGCTTGTTTACTGCGTCAGTCTTGCGACATGTTAGTTTTGACTTTCGAATGGTTGCTGTAAACAAAATTAAATATTCCCAGCTGCTCGCACAAATCTTTTCCTGTGGAAGAATTAACACGTTTCGTGTGAGAAAGTGCGCGACACAAACATCCCTTTGCTTATAAATATGCAGACCCAATACATTTTACAGTCAGCTCTCTTTCCCACAAAACTATGTCATCAGATCCACCGGCAGCTCTTCGTTATCAACCTCCACCGCCATTCCCGCTAATTAATACTATGCATGTGTTTGCATTCTTGAGCATATTCTCTCTGTTACATCCTAGACTGGTCTGATCTGGCCGCCACTTCAATTCATCTCCTTGGCAATCTTCCACCATCCTTCTTCTATCTCTCATACAACCCTTCATGTCTCGTCTAATTCCCATACCGCACTTCAATCATATCCTTTCTCTCTCGATACCATTGATCTCATCTCACTCCCCCTCTCCTCCGCCAATCTCAACTCCACCGCCCACCCAAGCCACCCCCACCCCCTGACTCCCTCCATACGCCCCTCCGTCTCTCCACCAGGTGCATTCTTCACATGCCGAAGAGCAGCAGAAGTGCTGAATTCAGGCGATCTATAAGTTACTGACATACATACATACATACATACATACATACATACATACATACATACACACACACACACGCACGCACACACACACACACACACATACATACATACATACATACATACATACATACATACATACATACACACATACATACATACATACATACATTCATGCACGCACGCACGCACGCACGCACGCACGCACACACACGCACGCACGCACACACACACACACACACACACACACATACATACATACATACATACATACATTCATGCACGCACGCACGCACGCACGCACACACACACACACACACACACACACATACATACATACATACATACATACATACATACATACATACATACATACATACATACATACATACATACATACATACATACATACATACATACATACATACATACATACATACATACATACATACATACATACATACATACATACATACATACATACATACATACATACATACATACATACATACATACATACATACATACATACATACATACATACATACATACATACATACATACATACATACATACATACATACATACATACATACATACATACATACATACATACATACATACATACATACATACATACATACATACATACATACATACATACATACATACATACATACATACATACATACATACATACATACATACATACATACATACATACATACATACATACATGCCAATTCAGACATTAAAACAAAGGGAGGGAGAGAAATGAACCCAGACATCGTCATCGGTTGAGCGGTCGTGCCGGATCAATTCCTATTACAGTAACCCGATCACCCAACCCTTGTGGTGGCAACGCCCCTGTCCAATCGGCCGCCACCAGGCAGGACGGTGTGTGGGCACCCGCCTGCCGCTGATTGTCGACTACAAGAGCTCAGTCGGCTCATGATAGAGATCGGGGCTCCCCAGAGGTCCAACAGCCAAAGGTTCAAGGGTGGTTCCTTGACTAGATGTGGTCGCCATGGTCATTTCTGCACAGGGTTGGTGATGGGATGCGTGTGATCGTGCGCGCGTGCGCGCCTGTTTGTGTGTCTGTGCGTGAGGTGGTGGTGGAAATGGTGTGTTTGTGTGCGTATGTGTATGTATTAGTGTGTGTGCGTGTGTGTGTGTGAGAGGGAGAGAGAGAGAGAGAGAGAGAGAGAGAGAGAGAGAGAGAGAGAGAGAGAGAGAGAATATTCAAACAGCCAGGCTGACAGGTTTAGACCTTGTAAAACACATAATATGCTCGCGCGCGTACACACACGCACACACACACACACACACACACACACACACACACACACACACACACACACACGCCACATGCACACATCGATCACACACCATGATGGACACCAAAACCTTCATCTCGGTCACTCAAGAAGAAAAACATCAAGGGGATGAAACCTGGTCGGTCTGGATTGTCACAAAACAGAAACTCAATTGCGCAGGAATCGGGAAGCAAGCCACTGAGAAAAGCCACTACGAGGAACAGCAGGCGGACCTTTCAGACAGGACGCTGCAGGGGGTCAGAATAACCATCTACATAGTCGGGTGGCAGCTAAACAAAGCACTGCACAGGGAGGGAACGATGACTACAATGTCTGGCTAACAGGCAACACCCATTTCTCGCATTCATAACAGCCTTTCCCGCATTCAGTGTTACTCCAGCACGAGTATAATGCATGGGACAAAAACAAGACGAAGAGGCCATCAGCCATTTGCGGTTGTCAATGTATAGAACCCTGACGAGTGTTTTATGAATTAATAATTGGTGTCAACAGAACTATGAGTGCAGTGAATATGAAAAGTTTATTCTTTCCTCGGCCTGATAATGCTTTTTTTTAGATAAACATAACATTCACCAGAATTACGACAACATCATGATGATTACAGAGGAGAAGCCCTTAATCAAGAAGAAACAGGGTGTACTCAAAGGCAAATCAGAAATCGAGATGTTGACCTCATACTGCGAACCCCCAACCCCACCCCTTCTCTTTTTACGATCTAAAGGCACTCACTGCGAACAAGAAGCATCACGAGTGCTATCAAAAGCTATCAAAATATTCTGTCCATAGCCTCTAGTGTGGCAATATTATGCATGCCCTAGATAACAAACGCCCATTTCGTCCTGGCAAAGAAATGCTGTCGTCATCCAGCGAGGGAGTGGAAACTGTCAGACGAGGACAGAGATAGGACTGGAAGCCTCCATTTGCCGACAGCCGACGATATGTGCTGAACCGTGACAATGGGAGTTCCAGGTCAAACTCGTTACACTGTTGCCAAGAGAGCAACTTAACGAAAACAGAACATGAGACTGTGATGCCTTTGCCCAGGGCGCAGTGAAACAGCTCTTTAAACATTCAGCCAGTTCTACCGAGACCTAATGGTGCTGGCGAAAGGTGTAAGAACCTCACCCATCTACGTTGACTGGTCCTTATGAATGATGCATCATTGCCGCGGCTCTTTTTCGTACAGGGTGGCAGTCCGTTGATTCCGATATTCATTGGAGTTCGGCAATTGGTCATCCGAATCATTCGGTTATTTCCGAAGACTGACATCATTTCATTTGAAGATATAGTGAAACTATAAGAGCAAATTTTTTTTAAAAACACTGCGCCCTGTGAGGCCCCGTGAATCCTACACAATCTAAAAAAGAATGTTTAGCTCAAAGAAAGACAACTATAGAAAAGTTGACAGCCTCTAGTACTTACCTACCTACTAACACTTATGCACGCCGACGCGCGCGCACAAACACAAATATATATATATATATATATATATATATATATATTAACAAACAAACAAACAATTAAACACACGTACCATGCACATGAGATAGCTTCACAAAACAGAGTGAGCCGACAGAAAATTGTAAGAGAAATGAGATGAATGCCACGTTGCAAAAGGAAGAGGAGAGAGAGAGAGAGAGAGAGAGAGAGAGAGAGAGAGAGAGAGGTGAGAGACAGAGGGAGACACGCACAGAGAGAGACACAGAGCGACAGACAGTGAGAGAGAGAGAGAGAGAGGTGAGAGAGAGAGAGACACGCACAGAGAGAGACACAGAGCGACAGACAGTGTGAGAGAGAGAGAGAGAGAGAAAGAGAGAGAGAGAATGTGAGGTGTGAGAGAGAGAGAGAATGTGAGAGAGATGTGTGAGAGAGGTGAGATACAAAGAGAGAGAGAGACACACACACAGACACAGAGAGAGAGAGAGAGCGAAAGAGAGAGAAAGCGAAAGAGAGTAAATGAGTGAGAGGTGTGAGAGAGTGTGTTTGTGTGAGAGGTGGTAGAGAGATAGAGAGCGAGAGAACGAACGAACGAACGAACGAACGAACTTTATTTTACAAGGGTAGTGAATTAGGCAGTAGTGCCTTTCTTACATTCAG
>JAWQFJ010027437.1:12500-17388 GCA_034096865.1 Theodoxus fluviatilis | reverse complement strand
GATACCTGACCCATGTATGGTGTATAGAGCAAGTCATCCCAATCTCTTTATACCAGTTTAACTCTTCCAAACTCATAACATTGTAGTACACATGCTATACTTTCATATTAGGTCACCCGTGTCGGGTGTCATCCGTTTAAAACCCTAACGTTGGAATTTTTCTCCCAGACTATTAAGTCTATCAACACCCAATTCGGCATGATGGTGTATGATGACAAAGCGACTTGACCCCGCTTCAAGGTCAAGGTCGCAGGTGCCTTAAATGTTGTCTAAACAACAGCCATTTTCTCACATTCGCTCAGCATGTGAGTCGTGTGGGCTTGCCCTTCTTTTCTGTATATCTGTACATGCACGAGAAGGGGGTATGCTCCAGCCACAGTAGCATCAGCCTTTTCAGCAATCGAACCCACCAGACTCCTTCATCATTAGGAAGATGCCGCAAGCTAGGAAAACATTAAAACCCACAGGGATCATCGCATACCAATCTCCAAACCTATCCTACAAACTCTTTTCATGGCTATGTTTTTATGAGCCTTCCATGAATTGTGAGAGTAGGGGACTTGGCAGTATCCAAGCACAATCTCAGTCTCGCAGATATAACATTGGGCCTTGATAAGTTGTTCATTACTTTCCACTCGGCCAAACACGCAATACCTGCACACTCAATCTCTCCACTGTTAGTCACGGAATCTACTCTAATATGAACGTTACACTTTTTCTGCAGATGGCACGGTGGTTGCACATACCTACCGGGTATTGTGTCTGTTTTTCGTGCGTCAGTTGGTCTATCTCTCTAGTTTAATTCTCTGGGTTGTGTGGGGGCTGCTATAAGTCGTCTGCAACTCCTTATAGCTGTGGCGGTCAGCCCTCACACAAAACAGGGGTCAAGAAGATTAGTTACATGTTATGATGTGATTGTAAATAATTTTGTACATGGGTGAGAGGTAAAACTACTAGAACAAATAACACTGAGATCAGAACAAGGGACATAACCAGGGTCATGGTTTTGATTAATTGTATGAATGTAGAATTCTGTTTCTGAAGAGGAAAATTTGCAATGTGAGTGATGTGTACATTTGTTTGCACAACCTCAGCCGTGTTATATAAGCAATAATATCTTTGAGGTTCTGAGGCATGCTGCTATGATTATTATACTGTCGTATGTATAATATATGGTGTCACTGGCTCTTTATTAAGAAAGAATACTGGATGTGTGTTAATCGTTGGTTACTATGCTTTCTTAATAAAGATGCCCATTTTCTCTCTCGAATCAAGTGTGCTGTGGTCTTGTGCAAAAAAGGATTTGTGTGAAAGAATGCAACACAAACACAATTTTTTGCACGGGGCCACAGATCACGGTTGTTGGATGCCATTAGCAGATGGTTTCTCATGTTGTCTGCTCCTAACTTCCGGTCAGTGCGCTGACCGCGCTCAGCTTCTGGAGGGGGGTCTGGCAATTGCCAGCCCCAGTGCGTGAACGCACGCGCAGGAATCAGGTCATTCCTGAATTGTCCCAGGGAGAACTGGCATCAACTCAAAATTTTTCCCCACCCTCCACCCCTAGCTGCCACCAACCTTGTTGTTTTACTAAACAGTCACATATATTGCTTTCCATGTACTGACTGGTTACTCAATTGATCGCGTCCCTAGTGACTCTGGAAGGGTAGGAGCCATGCTTTTTCCCATGGGGTTTTTTACCGCAGGTCCTTCCTTCATATTATTTAGGCGGTCAGCCCTCACACAAAACAGGGGTCAAGAAGATTAGTTACATGTTATGATGTGATTGTAAATAATTTTGTACATGGGTGAGAGGTAAAACTACTAGAACAAATAACACTGAGATCAGAACAAGGGACATAACCAGGGTCATGGTTTTGATTAATTGTATGAATGTAGAATTCTGTTTCTGAAGAGGAAAATTTGCAATGTGAGTGATGTGTACATTTGTTTGCACAACCTCAGCCGTGTTATATAAGCAATAATATCTTTGAGGTTCTGAGGCATGCTGCTATGATTATTATACTGTCGTATGTATAATATATGGTGTCACTGGCTCTTTATTAAGAAAGAATACTGGATGTTGTGTTAATCGTTGGTTATTATGCTTTCTTAATAAAGATGCCCATTTTCTCTCTCGAATCAAGTGTGCTGTGGTCTTGTGCAAAAAAGGATTTGTGTGAAAGAATGACAGCCGTACGTATCTGGCATTTGAACACAGTTTTCTCCTCGGTGTCTTCGTCGCTTCATTTTCAGCTATGAGAGAATGAAAGCGTCGATTCTAATTCCAGCTAGAAACACCACAGTGGGGCCTACTCGCCATCGTGTGGGGCTTGACCCTGGGACTGGGTCGCCTTTGTTTGCTTGTCACATGTTGTTCTGATGAGTATGTTGTGACGTTTTCTCGAACCTACTGGCACCGTCGCAGGCGCAGTTGATTGTTGTGTATCGGTCAGGTCACGGCCTTGACCCGCGCGCGACCGAGTTAGGCTAATATTAGCTTGTTGTGACACAGTAGTTCTGTCGCGTCGCAGTTAGGAATGTGGGAGTGTGTTCGACATCGCACTGGTAGTTTCTAGAAATTGTGTAAAGGTATATAAGGAGCGAAAGCGAGTGAGAGAGAGAGAGAGCAGATACGACAGAGTTAAAGGTGAGAGCTTTGACCCTGTACAGAGCGAGTTTCTGCTGTGTGCTAGCGAGCCTCTGCGGTACTGTAAGCAGAGTGAAGCTGCGACGTAGTGCGACGATTATTGCTGTTGGCTGATTTTCACCACTGTAGTCGATCAGTGTGTGAATAAAGTTCGTTGGAAACGATCACCGGAGTCTGTCACTGTGACTTCCTAGCGCAAGCCAGGAGAACCCCCGTACATCAAGATATTGCAGAGAAGAGAGCAACATTGGTTCCACAGATGGCGAACAGCAGTGACAGTCTACGACGGAAATGGACGGCGAGAAACGCGTAACACGATCCGCTGCACGTGCAGAGGCGACAGAGCAACCGACGGAAGATATCGCAATGATGATGAAACTCCTGCTCGACCAACAGAGACAGCAGAGAGAAGCCCAGGAGGAGGAAAAACGACACCGAGAACGGAAAGAGGCAGAAGAAGCAGAACGTCAGGGAGAGTTGCTGCAGACCATCAAAGCTGGGACAGAGGGACTGCAGAGGGAAATCGAGGCAGTGAGCTGTCGCCTCAGAGAGGAGATAGGTCGCATTGATGCTAACCTCCAGCAGGAAACAGCACGCCTCGACTCCCTGGAAGGAGAAGTAACCCGCCTCGACACCGTTATCTGCAGACTGGAGAAAAAGCTGGAAGAAAAGATCAGAAACCTTTCCTTTCATCGGGAGGGACAGCGTGGATATATCAAGTGTTATAACTGCAATAAGATAGGCCACATCGCTCGCCGCTGTCCACAGAGGAAGGAGAAAGCCACCACCTCCCAGGAAAACTCCACCCTGCACCGGCTCAAGAGCGTGCGCATAGACCGAGGAGGAGCGGCGATCGAGGTGCACATCGACGGCAACCGTCATCAGGCACTGATCGACTCAGGAGCGACCATTTCTGTGATAAAGACTGGTCTGTGCCCCTTCCAGAGAAGAGAGGAATCAGCGATGGTACTCACTGACGTCATGAACAGACCGATCCCTGTGCACGGCGTCGTGACAGTGAAGGTGAAGACCGGTGAGCTAGTTGTTTCTCACCCCTTTGTGATCGCCGATGTAGAAGATGACGTCATCCTGGGGATAGACTTTTTGCAGAAGCATCGCTGTGTTATAGACTGGGGACAGTTCCTCCTGCTGATTGATGGGCACCACGTGCAGTTGAAGGGTCTTGGGGGTGGAGGGAATGCTTCACTGCGGCCTTCGGGTGCGTTGAGGCGGATCGCCGCTCAAGAGACGCCTCTGGCAGTCGCACAGAGACAGGATCCGGACCTGCAGCCCATCATCCGCTGGATGGAGGACAGGCCTGTCCGCCCACCCTGGAGGAAGGTCGCCGTTACCAGCCCTGTCACCAAGGCTTACTGGACCCAGTGGGATGCCTTGCAGCTGACGGATGGAGCGCTGTACAGAAAGTGGATAGACGAGAAGGGAGAAACCTGCCGCCTTCTCCCTGTTCTGCCGAGAGCCATGCAGGAGGAAGCGCTGAGACAGGTACACGATGACCCAGCAGCTGGCCACCTCGGAAGGCAGAAGACGTACCGACGCGTCTGTGAGCGGTACTTTTGGATTGGTCGACACAAGTCCGTTCGCAACTTGTGCCGGCGCTGTGCCATCTGTGCCTCACGGACAAGACCCCACAGTCGCCGTAGTGGCTCTAGCAAGACTGACAGTTCTGCAGTGGTCGCCAGGCCATTGGTGGATACCCCCCGTGACGTGCCCCAGGGTGTGGAACCGCTCCAGGGTATGCTGCAGGCAGTGGGAAAGTCCGCAAGGACACACCTGCAGCGGGGCGTGGACGGAAGGAAGACTGGTTACGACCGCAAGGCCTATCACCAGATCACTCCTGATGGCACTGCACCGTGGTACTCCAACCCACGGGCTGAGAAGGGATGCACCACCAGGCTTGCCCGGCCGCAGAGAGGACGTTACGTGAACTGTGCCCGTCTCTGGAAGTACCAGGGAGAACTCCCGCCGGACTGGTGGCAGTCGCCACGACGTCACCCTGACCCGACCGACGACGAACCACAGAGAGAGACACTGTACCAGGGCCTTCCTCGGAAGACGAGAGCGTGGATGGAGCGACCCCTGACTACGTACAGACATATACGTGGCGAGAGCGGCGTGTGATGCGGCCCTCTCGCTTCCTGTGAGTTCTTTATTTTCAGTGACAGTGTGGACAGTGGTCTTGCAGACATTGACCCCATGGACTGGGCAGATGCTACCGCAAGG
>JAWQFJ010027437.1:0-7500 GCA_034096865.1 Theodoxus fluviatilis | reverse complement strand
ATTTAGCTGCCTGCCCGTCTTGTAGACAAAACAATAGTAAATTGAGTAAAAACAAATACCACATTAACATTAGTGTTTTTTGTGCATCTTATGATGCCAACATGCAGGAGAGAATAGGAGAGGGCATCCATGTATGTTTGCATGGTTGATCTCTCAAGGCAAACAGAACCAACAACTCTGCAATGCACCTGGGGCCACATGGAATCTTGGAAGAACTAGAGAATACACAACTATTAATAGAAGAACATCCCAAAGTTCTGAACAAAATTGTTCAATACCTGTACTGAGTTTACAATTATTGTCTACCTCTATTTCTTCATTTTGACCTGAGGCAAATTTTGTATATATAAAACAAGACAAAGACACACATACAAACTCACACACTCAGACAGACAAACACACACACACACACACACACACACACACACACACACACACACACACACACACACACACACACACACACACACACACACACACACACACACATGCACACAAGAAAAATGGAAAAAAGACTGAGTAATGAATCAACAGGAGTTCGTTTGGGCAAATAACTTTGTGGGAACAAAGAACGGACACAACAGGAACACCAAGAAGCACTTCCTTCCTCATCCAGTAGGCTCATCAAACCTCTACATCAAATAATGTTGATCACAAAGTTATTTAAAAAAATCTTGATATGTAAAATTATCCTCCCTCCCTCCCTCCCTCCCTCCCTCCCTCCCTCCCTCCCTCTCTCTCTCTCTCTCTCTCTCTCTCTCTCTCTCTCTCTCTCTCTCTCTCTCTCTTTACTTTCCTTCTCTCTCTGAGTTAATCATGCATTCTCTCTCTCTTTCACTTTCCTTCACTCTCTGAGTTAATCATGCATGCGCATGAAAGCAGCTCAAAATCGCACAAACAAGCATGCATGCACACACGTGTACACATGTTCAATAAAACTACAGTAAAATGATAGGACTGAGCACAATATCTTCTCGATATAAAATCATAATGTGGACAGTTATTCAAACTCTCTCCATAGCAATAATCTCTCATCATGAAAATAAAGAAAATAATTGTCTAGAAGTGTCTACACATGTCATTCAAACGATTTTTATGTCATCACCAATCATGATGGCACAGGCTGATAAAATGGAAAACTGACTTGGTTTGAAGAAACCATAATCATTGGAGCTGTAACTGTCTGTTTTCAACTTGACAAAAACTAATGCTCACAATAGAAAATGTAATCATGCCCTTCAAACCGCCAAGCAAATCCATACATGTTTGTAATAATCAATTCATACAGTGTGCCATAACCTGTGTGTGCACACATGTTCAGATATATTTATCTTTTCTTCACCATGCAATGTTGGGGACCTCACCAACAAAGAGTGATCCAGTCTCAGATAACATGGTGCAAACACTCCACTGCCTCAACATTTCTCTTGAAAGACCTTGTTCTCATCTGACCTTTGGAGCAAAATATGAAAACCGTCTTCATGGACCTGACACATCTAGAATACAAATTCGTGACATTAATTGTCCAAAACTGCTCTCACAGTCATTGTCCCTTATGTGCCATGCAGCAGTATCATCAACAGAGAACAGTGCAACTACATGCATATTGAAACATGATCGACCGATTCCATTCACAAAGCAAAATAAGGAGGTGAAGTGGTAATGAAGCAAAATGTGCTTTTAGTAGCTATTCAGGCTACAAAACAAAGCAAAAATGATCAGTATTGTAAGGTGATAATTCTGAGTTCCCATTGATACCATCAAAAAACACCTACAACAGGGATTATGTCCAGTCAGATTCTGGAAGACACAATGTACACACTACTCACAAACTTTACAGTGTGAACATTTATTATGTGGGTCACAACATACATGCATTAGACCCATAAAGAACAAGTGAAAAGGAGCCTGAAACAGAACTGGAATCAGTTATTGCAAAAATCAAAAGAGCAAACCAACTGGAAACCCTCACAAAACAAAACAAAAATCACATGACATTAATTATCATTAGATGGTATGCATCAACAATGGCAACTGAAAATGTCATCATCAGCATACCTTATCCAGAGGATCAGCATCAAGACACCACAGGGATGTGCAGCTTTCTCTCTCGAAAGAAAGCCACAAGATTAGTATTATTTACCTATCATGATCAGCACACCGCTACTGACACAAATCTTGTCCAAACTCATGCCCAAGTGCAAAAGCACAAACACACACACACACACACACACACACACACACACACACACACACACACACACACACACACACACACACACACACACTCACATACACTGTTTTAAATGATGGACACAAAGCTCTTCTCACCACTCCACCATCAGGCCGAGCACATCAACGTTTCTAATCAGATTTAAAGATAAGCCCTCTTTTGACAATCCAACGTGCCGAGACCTCATAAAACTCAACATTATCGGAAGTAATGGTTACAACCAACAACAACAAAATGTCCTCAGGTTTAGTCACTAATGTGCATTAATTTATGTAAACAAGAAGCAACGGTGCAACAATGTTTACAATGTAAACCACTGAACATGGAAGCAACTCCCTGTGAAACAAACGACAAATGTCATATTTGAAAGAAAAAGAAATGTACATGTCAGCTGTGCGCATGCATTCATGTTGACAACAAGTAACATACAACAATGTGTATAATCAAACGACCTTATCAAAAATGAAATCTATATGGAACAATATTTCACAAAAAGTCTGCATGTACTGTCATTGGTGTGCATGCACGCATGTAAACAACAGTACAACAGTATTTATCATCTAATCATCTCCTCAAGTATGAATCCAGATGAAAGAAGAAAAAAAACACCACATTTCCCCACAAGAATAGTGTGCATGCAACAAACTGCAGTACAACAATGTGTATCATGAAAATGTTCTATCAACAATTTAAATGGATATCAACAGAATAAATCTGCATTTTCCCACAAGATATTTGGCATGTATTGTCACTGGTGTGCATGAATTCATGCAAACAACAGGCAGCAGTACATCAATCTGTATCAAGAAACCATCTTGTCAACAAACTGAATGCATATGCAACAGTATAAAACTGTATTCTCTCAACAAAAAGTATGCATGTATTGTCATTGGTGTGCATGCATTCATGTAAGCAACAAACTACAACAGCAGTGTGCTTTATGCAAACACCTCATCAACTAATTAAATCCATATGCAACATTAGAAATGTATTCTTCCAAAGAAATTCTGCATGTAATGTCACTTGTGTGCATACAAATATGTAAACATCAAGAAATGGCACAATAAGCTGTATCATTATATCATTTTCTCAACAAATATGGATGCAGATGCATAAAAAAAGATTTCTATTCATCCACCAGAAATTGTGCATGCATTGTCATTGGTGTGTGTGCATATACATGTATATCAACAAGCAACAGAACATCAATGTATCATGAACACATCTGATCAAACATCTCAAGCATATGCAACAAAGTAATACTGTTGTCTCAAAAAGAATGATAACAAGAAGGGCAAACCCATACGACTCACATGCTTGACCTTGAACTTTATATGACCTTGACATTCAGGTGACCTTCAAGGTCAAGGTCAAACAACTAAACCTACCAAAGACATCATACACTAAGAAATGCTTTGCACATTTTTCATACCAAAATACATGTGATCTTGACCCAAGGTCAAGGTCATCCAAGGTCATGCAACACAAAGCTGTTAATTCAAGACATAGGAAGCACAATGGTGCTTATTGGCACTTTCTACCATGAGATATGGTCACTTTTAGTGGTTGACTACCCCATTTTGGTCACATTTCATAAGGGTCAAAGTGACCTTGACCTTGATGATATGTGACCAAATGTGTATCATGATGAAAGTATAACATGTGCTCCACATAATTATGAAGTTTGAAACAGTTATCTTCCATAGTTCAGGGTCAAGGTCACTTCAAAATATATATACAATCCAACTTTGAAGAGCTCATGTGACCTTGACCTTGGAGCAAGGTCAACCAAACTGGTATCAAAAGATAGGGCTTACTTTGCCCTACATATCATATTTAGGTCAGGTATCCAATCTCAAAAACTTTAGAGAAAATTAAGAAAATGTGAAAACAACATTTTAATGGCCCCTGCAACCTTAGCAAGGTCAAGTCACTGTGTAGTTTTTTTGAGGCCTTGTCATCATACACCATCATGTCAGATTTGGTATTGATAGACTTAATAGTCTCCGAGAAAAATCCAATGATAAAGTTTTCGGACGCCTGGACGCCCGGACGGACGAATCGGGTGAGTACATAGACTCACTTTTGCTTCGCATCTGAGTCAAAAAATGCATGTACTGTGATTGGCATGCATGCAGAAATGTTAACAAGGAACAATACAATGTGTTTCATGAAACATCCTATCAACAAACTGAATGCACATGCAACAACATAACTCTGTCTTCTTATTACAAGAAATTCTGCATTTACTGTCACTGGTGGTGTGCACGCATTCATGTTAACAGCAAGCAACAATGTGTAGCATGAAAACAGCTTATCAACAGACTGAATCCACATGCAAAATATAAGATTGTCTTCATTCACAGAATGGCATGCATGTGCATGCATCATTTTTGGTATGCATTCATTCATGTCAACAACAATCCCCAGTACAACAATGTGTATCATGAAACCATTGTATCAACAAAAATTATCTATATGCAACTATATAAAACTGTCTTCTTCCACAATACAATCTGCCTGTTTCGTCATTGGTGTGCATGCAAATATGTTAACAAGCAACAGTACAACAGTGTGTTTCATTGAAAATTCAACAAAACAAATGCAAAAAGAGCAGTACAAAACTATTCTTACTTAGAATAATCTGCATGCGTCGTCAGTGGCGTGCATGCAGCCATGTCACCAACAAGCAATGTCTGCACACCTTGCTTGGACACAAGGGCTGGAAGGAACCTAACCAAAGTCCCACTGGAAAGGCAAAATCCTCATGCCCTCACTCAATACAACAACATTACTCAATGATTCATTTAGTGCCAAAACGCTAATGTTGTGTCTCAGCTCCTCAGAAAGTTACGACCCAAAGGAGGAGATTCCACGTGCACTTTGCAGGCACTGCGTGGCGAAGGGTTCCCCTGACAACACAGGGAGGCCCAAGGCCTCCCCTCAGACCAGAGTGGCCTCTTGCTGAGAGAGCAAGGAGCATCCCCTCTCTACACAGGCACTGCCAGGCAGTGGGAAACGTGTGGCTGTCTCAAGGCGGAATTGCAAGGAATGGAGAGGGGTACCCAGGGCACATGTTTCAGCTGGGTTGGAGCTATTAGTTTTATACTATCTATACCTCCGAGGTAAAGTAATTAATGGCATGGAAGTCTGACTATAGCAAATACTAGTAGGATAGTACCTTGACCTTCAGGTGACCTTCAGGTCAAGGTCAAACAACTAAACATACCAATGACATCATACACAAAGAAATGCTTTACACATTTTTCCTACCAAAATACATGTGACCTTGACCCAAGGTCAAGGTCATCCAAGGTCATGCAACACAAAGCTGTTAATTCAAGACATAGGAAGCACAATGGTGCTTATTGGCACTTTCTACCATGAGATATAGTCACTTTTAGTGGTTCACTACCCCATTTTGGTCACATTTCATAAGGGTCAAAGTGACCTTGACCTTGATGATATGTGACCAAATGTGTCTCATGATGAAGTATTAACAGTGCCCCACATAATTATTAAGTTTGAAACAGTTATCTTCCATAGTTCAGGTCAAGGTCACTTCAAAATATGTATACAATCCAACTTTGAAGAGCTCCTGTGACCTTGACCTTGAAGCAAGGTCAACCAAACTGGTATCAAAAGATAGGGCTTGCTTTGACCTATATACCACTTGTAGCTAAGGTCGCCATTCTCAATAACGTGGGAGAAAATTGTGAAAATGTGAAAAATGACTGTTTTTGAGACCACATTTATGGCTCCTGTGACCTTGACCTTGAAGCAAGGTCAAGTCACTATGTATGTTTTTTGAGGCCTTGTCATCATACACCATCATGCCACATTTGGTGTTGATAGACTTAATAGTCTCCGAGAAAAATCCAACGTTTAAGTTTTTTACGGACGGACGGACGGACGGACGGATGCCCAGACGCCCGGACGCCCGGACGGACGGACGACACGGCTCAGTACATAGACTCACTTTTGCTTCGCATGTGGTCAAAAGTACGGAGGTGAGCAGAGAGCTGTTACATGAGTTCCTAAAAGTAAACTTTATGAAAACTTAACAGTTTTGCATGAATATGGTAGGATTTGTCATGAGAATCAACTACACAACACATAAATTTAAGATGATGCTTTGTTTGGTTGCATTTTTGAAAAAAGATTTTAAGTCTGTTCACAACATTAACACCGTCACACATTTCAAACACACACTGTATAAACTTTAAAAAGTGGAAATCTTTATTATTACATCTTGAGAACTCACCACATGAGTCAAAACTGTCATACACATTACAAATTTGAACTGAAAACTAGTAAACAAAGACTTTAGAAAAGATAATAACGAGTCTGTTCACAACATAACGCCACAACACAATTCCTCATTGAAAGTCATGCTTTAAGCATTAAATATGTCAATTTTAGTATTAAACAGTTTTTAGATGTATTCTAAATGTAACAAACACATATTTAAAGAAAAGCAATTGCATTGGGAATGTATATATCATTAGATACATACTTCAGTCTTTCGACCATTTTAAATGGTTACATTTTTTCCATTTAAGCACATCTGTTGGACCAATGTACTTATTCTCACAGTCCAAGTTTAGCAATGGACATCAGAAAACTTAAAAGTGAAGTCAGAAAATAAAAATAATTGAATATACTCTTTGTAAACCCCAAAAATTGAATTCTGATCAATGTCTGTTCACAACATTACACCGTTACAAACTTTTTTTTAATATAAAGTGACAAATTTTAAATTCGGAATCAGGAACAATGTTTCAGAAGGTGCATAAGGAAGACAGCTACATTTTGCACTCCTTCCCATGCACACCATGCTCTTATTACGTGCAGTAAAAAAAAAAGTGCGTGTTTGTTCATAACATAACACCATTTTGTTCACAACATAACACAAAACCAATTTTTTAAAGTGTGATGAAACAGTTCCTGATCACCAAAACATTCAATTTAACAAAACTGAATATTCTGTCAACATTGATGTATTCATTAAAACTTAAAATAGCCATTGAACATTTGTTGCTCTTGTAATGCACTTTAATGGTGTAATGTTATGAACTGGATGGTGTATTGTTATGAACTACATGAAAGATCTAGAAAAACAAAATTTTGGTTTGATTCTTGTACAAGAATGTTTATAGTAATAATACATGTAGAATGAAATGGTGGTTTGGTTTAATTATTGTTTGGCCTTCTGTATATAGCTAGATAAGTTTGTTTGCAACATTACACACACAGATGTGTGCGTA